>JARHVA010000024.1:4312500-4535000 GCA_037957365.1 Torreya grandis
CTAACTTAATAAAACATAAATATAAAATGTATGCATTTATATGATAGAAAAAGTAGATCAAAAGCTAGCTGAGAGCCTCCTCCTTCAAGATGGTTTAAACTCAATTTTGATGGAGCCTATAGAGACAATCATTGGGATTTTGGGTTAGGGTGTGTGCTACAACATTTCAGTGGATCTTTGATCAAAGCTACCTTGGTTAAACTCTTGGATGGCACTAGTAATCAAACGAAGGCTCAAGATCTAATTGTAGGTTTGGAATTAGTAGTGGAGTGGGGAATTGCATTCTTGATTATTTAATAGGACTCTCAATTGGTGATTCAAGCTCTTTTTAACCATAATTCCAAAGAATAGAACATTAATAACATTATGGTTAAATCTTGATAGCTTTTTCATCACTTTAAGGAATGGAAAGGGGAGCATTACTTCTAGGAGGTGAATGAGGTTACCTATTTTCTAGCGAATTCAAGGATTGACCAAGTGGAGGTCATTTGAATTGACAAATTTTAAATAAAAGTGGCTTGATATAGATGGGATAGCGCATATCGAGTTATAATTATTGGCATGAGTTTTGGAAGGTACATTAATCTTCCTATATCTTTTGTAGGATCTATTGGTGATGGAATTTTTTTGTGTTATCATGGTTTGAGTAGCTCTTGGTTTGAAGCTGGTGGGTAGAATTTGATAGGAGAGGATATGGATAAAGCCTTGGTAGAAGCAATAGTATGGTTGATTATTTTTGGTAACAACCCTAAAAGACAAGTGGGATTCTTGGGGTCAGTCTCATATTGCAAGTGTTGTGGTGTGATTAGTTAGGGTGGAAGAGATAAGTCTCATCTTGTATTAGATATTTAATTTGGAATTTATTACTCTCTTTACCAACAACCTTCTAATGTTGGTTTTTGATAAAGGGATGGTGAAAGAGCTGGTTAAATTATTTGTCAGACTAGAATATAGGTTGAACCTCCTTGTAGAGATGGAATTGGTTGACTTTGGACCATTTAAGGATCTACCTTTTTCTAAAAAGGATAGACTCAAATTCATCCCAGTCACCATTTTTAGTGTCCTAGAAGAGTATTTTACAAAGGGTCTTAGCTTTGTTGAATAATTTAATGGTTTTTATTTAGCTGAGTAGGATGTGGATTATAAGAAAAAAGGTGGTTCTCCCAGAGGTGTCAATTTTCAAAGCCCCACTACTAGATTTGGAGGTTTGGAAAGTGGCTCAGTGTTCACTTATGCATATTAAAGTAATGAAATATCTTTTGTGGGGTTTTGGTAGAGGCAAATGTTTAGCACCCCTTTGGTTTAGAAAATAGGAATTGAGAGTAGCTGAATCTTCCAGTCCAACTTGCTTAGTTATTGGCATTGGTGAGCTTCAAGTAGAGGGGAAGAGTACGATGTAGGGGATGTCTTTGGGTGGTGTAATAGTTTTGGCTTAGTCTCAGGCACTTCTGCTGACATTGGTAGATCAAATTTTAGATAATGAACTTTTGTGTGCAAGCTAGGATGAAAAATCTCTGGTAGTTATAGAATGATAGTTAGTAATTGTCTATTTTTTAGTGGTCAATAATCAAGTTGCTCAAATGTTTGTTGAAAGAGAAATTCACATTGTAATTAATGTTATTTTTTACATGTTTGTTATATTAATATAAAGTCACTGGTAATATGGTTTTTTGGGGTTTGGTCACATGATTTATGGATTCTTATCCTTAAGACATGCCTATCTCTTTTTTTGATATGTTTTACTAGTCAGGGGGCCCATTAACCCCGAGAGAAATCTAAAAAATATATTTGAACACAAAAATTAGATTGAGATTGAGCTTATTATTTATAATAATGAGAATAGGATATGATACTTATCTTGTTCAATTTTATGTTTTGATTAATGAATGTGCAAAGTCAAGATTGAAATTTTTTGTAGTGGCTTTGTGATCACTGAACTTAAGAAACATGGTCAAAACTCATCAAAACACTTTTAGAAGGGCACAAATGTCTATGGCATTTGGATCTATCTAAAATATATTGGAACTCTTCATGTGAAATATGGTTATGTTCGACCATATATTACTATGCCTATTTGTCAAGATATTTTATGTGTGATTTCAAATGCTTGGTCATATGTGTAGATTCATATATGTATTCTTTTACCTTGAAACCCTAGTTCTATTTTTTACACTTTTTTGTCCTCATATTATCGACATTATCTAGGTTGGATGAAACAATGATATATGAAATGATAGTAGTATACTTAGGATGATATCTCATTTAGACACAAACTAGGAAGATCCTATATATGAATTATAAAAAGTAAGGAAGACCAAGTATGTATATGAGTGGATAGAGAGAATGTGAGAAAATTTCAATTATGTATGCACACATCATGTATGTTGAGGATTGGTAAAAACTAACATTATAAATTATCTAATACCACATTTATATGTCTACACTAATGTAAAAAATAATGACCAAAACTAAAAGAGACACGATTACATTTAAGACAAGTGCAATATAACTAAAAAGGGCCACTAAAGGCCTCATATGAGTCCTTAATGCTATAAATTTTTATAGAGTAGTTTAGATGTTCCATAAAACTACCCAAGACACTTAAAAACAAAGAGAAAAATATAAATGGGGGAAATAAGAAGGGGAGACAAAAAATAATCATTTTTTATAAATAACACTTAATTTGGAACAATAGTCTATAATTACACAGATTATCTAAAATTATATAATTTAAAATGACTAAAAGGGGACTATTTTTAGTTGTCTACAAGTAGAAACTCTCTATAAAATATTTTGCATAAATACCTTCAAAATTACTAAATCTCCTTGTACTCTTTTTGTATAAAAAATCAAAATGACAATAAAAATATACTTAGAAAAATCATGTATAGATGCATTTTAAAAGACCAAAATATATGTAAATAAAAATATAAGATTATCTAGTGGGTTGTAGTCCAAAAGTGAGGATGATGGTGTAAAAGGTGTTGCCTAATCATCTATTAAGGTACAAATCCTAGGAGATATCAAAAAAGGATGAGGCTGAAATCATGCCTTGTATAAATTTACATGGATACCCTTAATCCTTGTTATTAAGTTGCATTAACACTTTATATACTTAATTCGTGTAACTTAGATTTATCTAATAATTAAAAAACATACACTCAAAAACCTTAAGATATTCCTAATCAAAACCTAGTTACGAACATTATGTTTTACTCCTTCCATAGAATCTCTAGATGTTTGAATTATTATTATCTGATATGTATCATATTTGTATATTAGATTTTTCATGGGTGAAAGGTGTGGATGAATTGGAATTCACATGATGTAAAATTTATAGAAATATAGATATGAATATGAGGTATTTACACATCTAATAGATGCATTGTAATCACATGTACAACTTTTAGGTGAAAGAAAATGTTATTTTTATATAGATCAAATAATTAATTAGATATAATGAATCTATTAATAAATTTTTACAAAATTTATTTATACAACTATATTAAGTCATTTTTATTAATTATATACATAACATTATTACATTCATCATTATATAAATAATATATATGTGATTAAATATGAGTTTCATGACAAAATATATCATAATTTGCATAACAAAATAATTATTTTTTAGTAGAAAATATATCCTCTCACTTTGAAAGCCTTTGTCTCTAGAACTTGAAGATTAATTAGAATCTCGATTATTCATCATCTCATTCTTCTACTTCTTTCATGTACACCAATTTGATTACATATAAAATTTGATAATTTTTTTTGACAAATTAAATCAATTTGTTCATTATATTTTATTATAAATGTTCAAATAAATTATATGGATCTAAATAAATCTCAACCAAAAAAACCATCGTTGAAAAAGGAAATCATGATGTTCCACTAAGATTGGTAGGGTAGGGCAGGGTGACGAATGGGGGGCAAGGCGGGGCGGACTCACGACTAGCCTCAATTACATTTTCTTCACTAACCTCACTTTCATTGAACATATTGTTATCATTATAAAATAAATCATGGAATTAATGAGACTCATGAAACAAAATTTTATATATTTTAAATACTTTTTATACATCATATAGATTAGCAAATTTATTATGAGAATTTGAGAATCATCTTAGACTGAAAATAAATTTTATTTCCTACTTTACAAGAGTACTATAAGAATCGATTGAATAAATAATTTTTTATTGTAATCAATAATTTTTTTTGAAATAATGTAATATTATATACATACTAAAATTTAACATTATTAATATTATAAATCCCTAAAAAATAAAATGTATTGAATATTCGTTGATGACTCCAATCAATTTAACTAAAATTTGATTGTAAATCTAATGCACCGAGTGGGCACATGCGATGCATATCTCAGTGCATGCATAGTAAGTGTAAATTAGACAATAAACATGTGCATGACAATTAGTAATATACAAAGTTAATAAAAAATATTTGTTGCCACAACAAATTATATTATATAAATGTATATTGTTTAGTATTATGAATTTATTTATAATTTGATAATTATATTTATATTAAATTTTATAAAAATATTATAAATTATAATTAATTTTTAAAAATAAATTTTATTTGGATTTTAAGATTTGAGATATATTCAAAGGTATTTAAGCAATTTATAATTTTATAATTATATTTATATTAAATTTTATAAAAATATTATAAGTTGTAATTAATTTTTAAAAATAAATTTTATTTGGATTTCAAAAATTGAGATATATTTAAAGCTATTTAAATACATGCACTTATAATTTAGAGGAACTTGACAATATACATTATAAGTCTTTTACATTTTATTTTTTCACATAAAATATTGAATCATTTACAAGAAGTATTAAAAAATCAAAAGCTTTAATAATAAGTATATATTATAACAAGCATAATAAAATGTTTTGTGACAAATATCCATAGCTTTTCAAAATTTGTAAGTATTATAATATTTATATTAAAAATTTATATATAAATTCAACTATAAACTATTATCAATATATGACAAGGACTACTATATGACACTTAGTTTTTTAAATTATAAAAGAATATTCATTAAAAAACAAGTTTAAATAAGATATAATTATTAATATGAATAAATTATTATATGATTATTTATTGAAATTATTCTTTAAATTTAATTATGAATCTAATTCTTCTTCA
Organism: Torreya grandis; assembly: GCA_037957365.1. Lineage (NCBI taxonomy): Eukaryota > Viridiplantae > Streptophyta > Pinopsida > Cupressales > Taxaceae > Torreya > Torreya grandis. The sequence continues at coordinate 4,317,682 of JARHVA010000024.1, forward strand.
TATTCTTATTTTATATATAAATAAAAAATAAATTATTAAAAATAAATATATTAAATATTATTTTTAGCATTTTTACCTTAATTATATTAATATGAATTGCTTTTTAACTTATACTTTCTTCCAATATTTCATTAAAATTTATGAAACATCATTTATTTAAAAATTTAATAATATACTTTTAAATAATAAAAATGACATTTTAATATTTTTTTAAAATAAATAGATATTCCACAAATATAAAAAATAATACTTCAATAATTTTCTAATTTAAATAATACTTCAATAATTTTTTTAATTTAAAATTATATATAAATGTAATATTTTCAAACAATTCTAAATTAACTTGTAGTAACTATATCTTCCTCATTACAATTAAAAAATATATTTTTAATTATTAATACAAATAAATTAAAGTAATTTTTCAATTAAAAATTATAAAATATTTTAATAATTTTATAAATTAATTAACAAGTTTCTATTTATGTAAAATTATAAGATAAAATAATTTATAATTATGTATATTATTATTATGTTTCTACACTTTTATTTGTAATTATTATTATATTTTTTATAAATATAAATTATAGAAATTATATACTTAAAATATAATTATAATTCTCATTTTTATAATCAATATGTATATTGACATGAACAAAATAATCACAAAATAATGTGGTAAGTTATCATGTTGGTTGGAGATAAGAAGGGTATGCATGTAATATGGTATTTGGAATTGTTAAAAAGGTATGTAAGTTTAGTTTTAGTAGAATTTTGTTTTATATTAATATTTAGAATAATGTAGTGGGTTATTTTACATGATGGTTGGAGATAAGAGTGAGGCATGCATGCAACATAATATTTGGAATTGTTAAAAAGGTACTGAAGTGATTTTAATGTAATTTTGTTTTATATTATTATATTTGGTAATGATGTTATAATTTGAGAAAGGTGGAAATTTGAGGGTTGATTATATATATTAAATATATTTTTTAATATAGTACATAATTTACATTGTTGATTGATTTTTTTTAAAAAAAATGTATAAAAGTTTGAAGTGCAGATTTTAGTACATTTTTTATATATATTTTTAGTAGTGTTATACATTGAGACAAGATGAGGTATATAATAGATAATATGTAGAGATGGAAGGTATTAAAGTTTGTAGATTAAGTGGTTTTATGGAAAGGGTTTCCTAAGTTTTCTTAGAGACAAAGCAATTATAATAATTTTAAAAATATTTTTAGTAAAAGTAATTTTATAATATAATTTTTTGCGTGTATGATATAATTTTTATGAGATAACATTAGAGACTATATTTTTATTTATAATAAAAGTATAAGCATAAATTAGTTATTTATAAATTTATATTTGATAAAACATTTTCTTAAAATTTATACATAAGTATGGGAAATTTCCAACCCCTCATTTTTTTACCCATTCAAAATTGCACATGAAAATTTATCAGCTTACATTTAAAATATATATATATATATATATATATATATATATATATATATATATATATATATATATATATATATATTTTAATGAGAAAGCTTATCTACTCACATTTAGAAAAATATTTTAATATTACATATTTTTTCATTAAAAATTAGAGCAGAGGTCTCCCTATGAAACCCAAATATTTAATGTATCTGTTAAAATAATATATAAAAATCTATTTATCATAAATAAATTATCTACCATACATTATATATATATGATAATAGTAATATTAATAATAATTTGTAAACATAAAGATTGAAGGTACAATTATCTCAACCAATTTATTTCAGATGAATTGAAAGGTCTAGATTCAAGGAATCTAATATTACATAATGGTAAAAAAAATCCCTAATCAAATTAAAATGTCCAAACCAGAGGATTTTAATATCAAGTGGAGGACACTTGAGATGGTTTGTGGTGGCAATAAGATCAACAATAGAGTTGTTGTGCAATGATATTGTACAACCTGTTTTAAGCATTATGTCTATTAATAGATTAAAAATGACATAAGTATACTCAAATAAAAAGACACAATTGATATAGGTAGAGTGCACACATAATGGAGATTAGGAATAGTGGTCCAAGGTGCAAGTTATAGGTTAAAAAAGATATAATATTTTATTTTGATAATATATGTTTTTTTAGAAAGAGTGTAAATTGGTAGTTGCATTTCATTTAAATATTATAATTAACTTTGATTAATATTTTTTCCTTTAATAATATGATATTTTTAGTGAAGGTGATGGTAGAAAATGAAATGATATGTTCCTTCATATAACATGACAATACATTGTATATAAAAAAAATCCATTTCAATATATGTATATAGAAATATAATAACAACAAAACTATGAATGATTTATCACTATAAAAATGAAATGATGTATTCCTTCATATAACATAACAATACATTGTATAACAAAGAAAATTTCAATTCAATATATGTGTGTAACTATATAATAACAACAAAACTACCAATAATTTATCACTATAAAATGAATATAATATATATATATATATATATATATATATATATATATATTAAATATTATAATATATATACTATTATAATTTATTATTCATTATATTTTACAAAACTACTAACAATTTGTCATTATAAAAAGAACATAGTTTATTATAATATAATATATAAATTAAATACTATAATATACATATTATTATAATTTATTACTAGTATATTTATTATAAATTTATATTTAATATTATATATAGTATATAATATAATAATATTTAATAATATATAATACTATATGTTTTATTGATAAGATTTATTTTTTGGGATAATTCTTTTTCTTGAAGAAGGATAACTAGAAGTAATCCGAAACGTCAAGATAAAAATTATTTACATGGTTATACCAAAAAATAAATCTGATCAATGATATATAGACCGTGAAAGAATTAAATATATTATATGTTTTATATTTTATATTCTAATAAATATAATAATATATAAAATTATTGTATTATATGTATACAATAATTTAAGAATAATATAAATATAAAATATTACTAATATATTATAATATTTTTTATTTATATAGTTATTAAATTATTTTATGTTATATATTATTATTATTATAATTAAATATATAATAATTATATTATAATATTATATATAATTATTATGTAATATTATATATAAGAGGATACATAGTTGGATTTTTTTGTGTAAGCTACAGTTAATTGTGCACATTTTATGGACTCTTACCTTGCATCTTTTTGTGGGTTCTCTGTCTCCTTGTGGCTATGGCATCACTTGGTGAGGAATGTTTTTCCCCTTAAGGTTGTGGGTCTTGATTTGCTATTGGTTTTGTTTTCAGGTAATCCTGCTCTATTTCCTTATGTTGCCATTACTTTATTAGTTGCCTTACTTTTTCCCTAGAGCTTCATTTGCTTCTCAATGGAGGAAGATACCATGGTTGTGGTGTGAAGAGTGTTCCATCTACATCGGGGGTTATTTTTATTTCTTCTTCTCTCGTGGTCTCACATTTGACTTGTTACTCAATTGCATCTATTGCATAGGGCCATTAGGGTATGGTTCATTCCTTTGTTGATGTCCCTTTTGTAGTGTTGGGTGGTGAGGTTTTTAAAGATAAACCCTATTTTTCATCTATGTTTATGATTTTTTCATTTCCACAAATTTTGGCTTAGCATGGTTAACCTTTATTCTTCGGTTTCCAAGCATTGGAAGCACCTTATTTGTGGTACCTTTGACACCCATCCATGTGCCAAAGTATTATTCATTATTGTGTGTTACTTGACTATGGATATAGATCAGTTTTTGCATTTAGGCCCTTGGACATGGGATAAATCATTCCTTTGCATGAAACCATGGTACCCTTCCTTCAATTATATTACCAAAAAAAATTATCCTACTCTGGTATGAGTTAGGTTGCCCCATTTACCTCTTCAATTTTGGTAGGCCCTTCTCTTCAAGCCATCGATAGTTATCTTAGGGATTTGTTTTCTCATTCTAGAGAGTGGTGACCACACACAGACTACTTTCACTCACATGTGCATTGTCTTGGATCTCTCAAAAGGCTTACCATAAGTTACAAGATTAAGGCTGGTAATATAATTTGGACTCAACCTCTATATTATGAAAGGATTAATTTTAGATGTAGAATATTTTTTCTCAAAAATATGTGGCTAATGATTTCCCAAAGCAATCAAATGATCAAGCTGATTGTAAACTAAGGTTCAAAAAATTTGTAACTTGGTGTAAAGATGTTGAGGTTGATCATTTGATTTTCTATGGTAAGGTTAAGGCTAATGTTGTCTAATTGTATCTTCAATTAGTGATAAGGTTAAAGATTAACCAATTGCTACTCCAAAATCCTTTCCCACAACAATTTTTTTCTTATTCTTCTATCAAAGAGGTTGTTTCTTCAGGTAAAAAAGGCTCCACTTTGAGGTCTCCTTAGGTTTCATTTGATTTTTTTGTGTAATAATTATGTTATTCTCATTGGGGAGCTCTCTTTGTGAAATTACTTTGATATAATTTTGATTCTCCTTAGGTTAACATTGATTATAAATGATACTAAATGTTGGACAATGGTCTCAAAGAAGAAATATTCTATCAATAAAAATAACCTTTGTCATATGGAACTTCATTCACATAAGAAAGTAATGGTATTGTAGGGATACGTGTTGTATTTATGGGATAAAAAGTTGGTATTTATTTTATTTCTTTGTATTATTATAGTATGTCCTCTGATTTATGACCCTCTTTGGCCATTTTTTGGAAAGAGCTATGTTCTTAGTAGAAGTATTATGGATTCTCCAGTACTTTATCTATTGTTTTGTCATCTCATTTTTATTATGTGGGTAAGTGCCCTCCCCCAACCCTTAGTAATCGATAAAAAATAAAAATATTATATATAATAAAATAAATATATACATAATAATATAATATATGCTATTATATTATGTTTAATGCTTGTCTTATGATGCCATGCTAGCTATTTCAATATACACCTATCTATGTCAAGAGATCCAAAGTTTATACTATACACTTTTATATTTTAGCAACTATGAAATAATATAAGATAAGAATGATAGTGTCAAGAATAAATTTTAGTGGGAATGAAGCTATATACACCATTTATAATCTCCTTTAAGGTTTACATCCTAATGTCTTTCTCAATTATTTATACAATGTTCCCTTTGATCATATATTATCAATCTGTTATTTTGTTTAATCCCAATATATTTTTAGTCATTTTTTTATAGAGACACATAATTCTAATGCCCAATTATGAAAAATAGAAACATCATTATTTATGGTTGTAATATCATAGTGCTACACTGAATAAAAGTTTGGACAAAAAGTAATTACACCTCTAGAAATGATCATTTGCCACTACCTTGTATCTTTTGTTGCACATTTTCCAATTCATACTCATCCATGAAATAAAATTCTCTTTAAACATATATTTATTTGTTTATTTCCCAATTATTCCTTTCTCTACACAAACTCTTATGTTTCCCATTTGATTTTAATCATTTTCTATGGTCATTGCCTAAGCCACCTTATCCTCTCGACTGGTCAATGCAAACTCATAGCTTAGGTGAATATTCAAGAGATTCATTATTTTGGCCTATGAGAAATAAATAAATATGATTATTGGGCATAATCGATATCAAACGTAAGATAATTGTAAGAAATTATATGAGTATTTTAGGTTAAAGTTTTTCTCCTTGATTCACATGTTTGACACATATCAATATATATACCTTCAATTCCTGCTTATACTCCAATATACTCCAACCCCTAACTTTTGACCTTGGGTGTGTGATTAAAATGGTGTAAAATTCAAACAAGGACATTTTTTTGGTGTTATTCGATGGTAATTGGGTTCAAACTTAGAATTTATGTGAAATAACTAATCACTCATTTTAAATAAAAAATTATGAAGGTTGTAACTTGCAATGCATGAAAATAGATGTGCACTTTTTTCTTTGGCTACATATGATGGTCTATCATGAAATTTATTACTTAATATTTAAATAAATAAAATAAACAAACAAATAATATGAATTTTATTTATTTTAAAAACATGCACAAATTCTATTGATAAGTGTCACCAATGGTCAAGGGAAATTTCTTGGACAAAATTTGAAAATCACCAAAGTTTAAGTAGTTATTAGGTTAATCCTTAGGGTATATCATATCATTTAAAACCTTGATTAATTAAAACTTACATGAATAATTCTATTGAGCTTATGCCCATCAATGAAGATAAAAAATCTTACATCAACCTCAAGCAAATTTTCCAACTAAACATAACCTAGAATTCAAATAGAGCGCATATAAATCAAACATTCAACAACATTGGGGTGTGTGTGTGTGTGTGTGTGCGCGCGCGCGCGCGCGCGCGCGCGCGCGTGCGTGCATACACATGTGAATGTGTGTGTGCATGCATGCATGTGTGAACATGGACGTGTGTGTGTAAGTTAGATAAATTGAGAAAAGAAATAGATGTTTGAGTTTATTGTTATAGGTTTTCTTTTTTGAGTCATATATGTGGAAATCATTGTATTCAATCTTCTTTATATAATATATAAAAATTATTAAGTATATATTAAATATTATAAAATATGTAAATTAATATATTATATTATATTTAAAATACTATTATAATCTATATTATATATATTATTAATTATATATTGTATAGTATTGATATCTATATAATATTATTTATTATTATATTAAATTTATTAAATGGTATATATAATATAGAATATTAATCATAAATATATAATACACATACTATTAATAAATTATAATATTATATATATTATAGTATTTAATAACCTAAACCCGTAGCAACATTTGTCAAAAGTGTGAACAATGGGATCCACCTTGCATGATTAAGACCTACCACATCAACCATTAGATATTTAGAACATGGTCTTTTGAGACTAATTATTTTCATGGTGACTTTTCTTTACTCATTTGTCCCATATCTCATTATTTTGCACATCATTCTTTCTACATCAAATAAATCTGTGTGTAGTTAATTTGAATTGAAAGTAGGGGAATAAAATGGGAAAAGTAGGAAAGTGTGAGGAAAATGGAGAGACTAAGAATATAGAAACATGGCTTTGTGGGATCAAATCTATTCATATTAATCCATATAAACATCATTATATAGCTAACTATATATAAATTTATCCTTTTGAACATCCCTATCTATAATTAATTTGATTTTGATTATGAATATACAACTTTATATGATGAAAGAATGCACATGAATGATGTGTAGAGATTTTCACTATATAACAACCACATTTTTTTCCTAATATCAAGATAAATAACTATGGAAAAAAGTTTCCAACCAAAGTTGAAGAATGAAAAAATTTAATGAGATCCATAATTGTGTCATAGCTAGTGCAAAGAACTAGACCAAGTCCATAAATTAACAATGACTTCATTAGGAAGCATTTTAACCACTTAGTATTTAGATAGAAGCAGGTGGTCAATGTAGGAACACTCATGCATGCCTATCCATGAACTTCACTATTGATTAAGTAGTAAAACCATCACTAAATTATATACTTACCCAAGTGCCTACATTGGCTATAAAATAACATGTACCTCATTGGGTAAATCAGAAAAGTTCAACAAATAATTGTAGGAAGTAAAATAGATTTAACAGAAGAATCATCATACTAAGCTTGTGTAATCATGATCTACCAAACTCATATGCATCAGATAGTGATAATTAGAAATCACTATTTATGAAAGCAAAGTAAATATTTGGAACACTTTACTCAAATTTATAAACAAGAATACTATGAGTTTGACATCATTTGATAGGTAACTTAAGGAGATTATATTATTGATTCATAATTGATTGAAGGTATAGGTGTACCATAAGAGTCTAATTGATTAGGACCATGTTCTTATAGCATCTTAAGATGTTTCAACAACCATTCCTAAGTTTAGTTTTAGAACAACTTATAAATTTCTCAGGGCAGGGTTAGCCTCATGGCCATAACCTAATTGGATGACATTCACAAGTCAAGTCAGGCCTTCTTAATTATATTATTAAATTTATACAGCCTTATTTAGTTTATGAAATATGCTTAAAACATCATCATCATTATAATTTCCTCATGATTTTAAATAACTTTATGCACTTATATTAGGTTTACCACTTAACCTTATTTACTTAAGTGAATTAAACTTCATCTCAGATAAATCTCCTTTAGGCTATAAGTTTCATTATGTTAATGCCTTAAGGTTTATAAACCTTCACCTACTCTTTAATTAAACCCATTTCTCTTTCTTATTTTCTAAATAAGATTTTCCAATTCAACTTGATGTTTATTACACAATTGATAGCCCTTTAACAATTCCTTGTCATTATAATGAAATAGGAAAACCTGTATTTATTCCATAAGTCATTTCCAAGTAAAGGGTAGATGTTCCTCAAACACATCATGCTTCAATTGAAATAACCATTGGAATTTAATACATTGAATTAATCATTTGTTTAACAAGATTTCTTTTATATTACTTTACTTAGCTTATAACATGCATGATTAATTGTAACTTAAGTTTTTAGTTGTTCAAAACAACATTTCCAATAATTATATAAGGATGTAATAATAGTCCCATTACTTAAATGGTGATTTTATTGATTCCATTTAGAAGGATATGGACAAATTATTAATAGTTTGTTTAATATGACCAAATGTGTTCAACTTCATATTAATTCACAACATAATAATTTAAAACGATTGGTTTCATATTAATCCTTAAGAATATATTGAACTTTAATAACTTTAAGTCAAAAGCCCTTAAAATAATCTTAATAAAGGATATATATTCACCCATGCATACTTTTAAAGATTAAGGTATATCTAAAGTATTTGTATGGACTAAAGGGAACATATAAAAATTATCTTATGAATAAAAAATAACATAGCTTGTAAAAGTAATATTACTTTATTCAAACTTAGCATAACTCTTCAAATTATTTACTCTTTACAGTTAACACTATGTTCACATATTATCTCATAAAATAATCTCATAACTTAATTTAAAAGAGACTAAGTAATCATAACAATAACCAAATAACTCAATGCCTCCCTTTTGAGATAAGAAAACTGATAGTATTCAATATCCAACAATCATATGAACCTTAAATTATTTCCACACAATTAATCATATCTTTTTTAAGCAAAATGAGCTTGTTCACCTTATGAAAAAGATGCATTGGTTTAATCAATTTAGTCACAAAAACTTAAGAGTCAAATGAACTATGCCTACAAAAAAAATCCTTAAGACATACCTTGTTTGATAATTGAATGTACAACATCAATTCATAATTCATATCAGTGTGATCATTACTATTAATAATTTAATAAAACAATGAAAGTGTCATTTCAAATCTAATAGTTTCATATGTAAATGACAACATAATGAATGATTTGGTAACTAAAAAATCAACCTTCATTTTATAATTATAAATCAATTTGCATACAACATAACTTATTTATGCAAATTAAACATAAAATTAACATTGCATATCATAATTGAAAACATCAATATAATTAATGAATTTAATTATAAAATATTTAACCAACTCATTTTACAATTGATAATCTAAAAACGAGGAGAAGTACAATCAAGTAATCTTCCACATGTAATTTCAACTATGCAAAACTAACCTCACTAGTCCCAATGAGCCCAACCATAAGTTGATATAAGCCAACCCAACCATCAATTTGATGGTTATTAGGGAAATGGAGAAATGATGGAGAAAAGATAATAAAAAAATCTAGACTTGAATCAAATAAAACAATTCAATCAAATGAAAGAAACAAACTGAACTTGTTCATATTCCATCTCATCAAGATTCATTAATTTGGCACAAAATTCAAAACTGTAGCTCATCCCATTGATCTTATTGATTTTCAAGTCATATTTTATTCAATGAATATAATATGATCCATAAAATCATTCTATATATTTATTATTTTTAGTCATGTATTAAATGTCATTTTAGTAAATATAATTAAGCTAGAATAGAACTGGGTATGGCATTTGCACCAAGGGACAACTCATAAAATCTAAATCTGAATGTCAAAATAGGGATGCATTTTAAACCATCAATCAACCATTCAACTTCCTACCTCAACAATCAAATTCCAAATATACAGTCAAGGAAAAACTGAGTCAACACCCTTAGAAAATAAAACCATTTCTTCATGATAAAGGAAACCCTAAATCAAGTCAAACCCTAATGATAAGGTAAACCAAATCAACAATTTATATTCAATTTTTTGTCAAATGATTATAACAATAATTGAAAATATAGACATAAACAAATCAAAAAAATGATCAAAGTTAAAGTCAAACTTGAAATGATTCAAAAAATCTAATAATAACAACCAAACACCAAAATGGTGATTTGTAAAGAAGGATTGAACCTCCAGACTTATTTCTAGATTACCCAAAACATTTCAACATAAAATTAAAAACCATAGGGTTTTAAAATAAAACATATTTATACATAATATCCATGGCTGCAATCAAAGATAACTAAACATAATAAAAATAAAAATTCTGACAACCTTTATAATAGACTACTCTAAAAATTGTGTGGGTTTTGTATAAAAACTAAAATCCATTTAATTTTATGCACTCATAAAATGATTTCAAGATATTATAAATGAAACCCGTTTATACCAATGCCTAAAAAAAACACATATAAGTGTGTAAATTTAAATACACAATTTACTTGAATGCTTGCAAGCAAAAATGTAAAAGAATGGTGAGTATATTTTTCTTCTATCCTTCTAACTTCCAGCTTACACATTATCTTGATGCCAAATAAACTAGTCAAACCATTTATGGAAACCCAATGCCATAGAAGACTCCTCCATTTCCTCCACATGGTCGAAAAGATGACTAGATCTTTGTAGTTTCTTTGTAATAGGCTCACAAAGTCCCTACAATTTAACTATATCTAATCCTATTAGCTACCATGCAAAAAACATTTTGGTAAAGTCTCCTTATGTATTAGGTTCTCAAAAAAATGAAAACCATGCAAATGACTAATAAGAACCGATTAGAGTTGGTAAGTCTCTTGACATGTTTTCATCGAGTGGTAATGAGTACCACCTCTCTTAAGTCAAACAATCCAAATAAAAACACTTTGAACTAATTCCATTTCTATGGTGGGTCTTGGCCCCCATTTCCTTGACAAATCCAAGCCAAACTTGGTCTCAACAAATAATGAATGCCAACAAGAGTCCCACACCACAATGTAACTAAAAAAATGCCCAAGATAAATTCTAAATGCTTTTGATGCCATGAAACCATAATAAATGATTAATGCCTTTAAGAAAAATGAAATAGGACTATGACTAGTGATCGATGTCACTCAAGAATCCAATCAAACTCCAAGACTTGATAGTGAGTTTAAAAACATTCAAATACCAAAAAAATGCTAAAAACTGACAAGGTGATAAGTAAGATGAAAAACATTAAGGAGTAAGACTTGTGATATGATCAAAACAACATCAAATACATTGTTGACAAGAATATTACATTCAAGTAATGCCAACAAATGTCACCTTATTCAAGGAGTTGAAATTAAAACTAAGTAGAGAAATGATCAAACAAGAAGTCAAAACTAACTCATGAATTATTTCAAGGATGTATTTGAATCCAATTAAAGATAAAAACTCAACAATTTAAGTCAAACATATAAAAATGACTCAAAGCATCCATAAAATATTCAAAGCTTAGTTTATAATTTAAGTTTATTGTTTTAATTTATTTTTTCATTTTTCTTCCATCTTTCTCGGTTTCTCAAGTATAAATACAACCTAGCTCATGTACATATCTCTACAGTCACATAATAGATCATCATCATTATTTGGATATATAAGAACAATACATGCAATAACACATATGAACTAAATAATAAATCAATAACTCATTAATCATGAATATCCAATACTAAAATGAAAGTGCATAATAGATATATGTCTCAATAACAATCATAATGAATCAAATCATAGATCATAGAATTATATCACAAAAGTAAATAAATAATCCTATCTTAAATAGTTCATAACAAAACCATCAATAACAAGAGAAATAAGTGCATCAAAATAGCGTCATGACATACTCCCCCACTTAGAAAAGAGTTATTTTGGTGACCAAAATAACTAAGGATAGTGTTTCTTAAAAATACTCTCATCTTTCCAAATAGCAGTTCTTTTAGACATAGGATCCCATTGAACTAGAATTTAAGAAATCTCACAATTTTTTTGTCTAATGATACGATGGTTCATGATTTCAACTACCTCCAACTACATTTTTTCCTCTTCTAAAACCTGAAGATGAGCCTAACCCAAAACATGAAAAAGATCAGGCATGTACTTATTAGTAATGCAACATGAAAAATAGTATGAATCTCAAATAGAGGAGGAAGGAATATTAAGTAGGTAATAGGGCTAATTTTTTCCAAAATTTTAAAGGGTCCTACAAACCAAGGTGATAATTTAGAAGAATTTATAAATTTAATCAAACTTCTCTATAGTCTAACATATAGAAAAACTTTATCACCAACATAAAATTCATGAGGTGACCTCTTTAAATTAGCATAACTATTTTTCCTATCAAACATATCCTTAATATTTTTTCTTAGTATTTCCATTGCCTATCATACTCCTATAAAATATCAGGACCAACAACAATTTTATTTTCTAAAATTTCATAGCCAAGTGGATTTATACACTTACATCCATACAAAGCCTTGAAAGGAGCCATCTTAATAACACAATGGTATGTGTTATTATATGAAAATTCAACTAAGTGTAAATAATCTTCCCATTTACCTTGTTGATCTATCACATACATTCTTAACATATCTTAAACAACTTGATTTAATCTATTCATCTAACCATCCATTTTTGAGTGATAAGATGAAGTAAATTCAATTTTATCAAAAGTAATAGTCAAAGTTTTCTAAAAGCTTGAATTAAAATTTTTGTCTCTATCTAAAATAATAACTTCAGGCAGGCTATGCACTCATACTATTTATTTCACAAATTGTTTAACAAACACAGATGCATCATCCATTAAGTTTTTAGCAATGAAATAACTAACTTTGGAAAATTTATCTATTAATACTAGAATAGTATCATGTTTTATTCAAGAGTTTGGAAAATTAAATATGAAATCTAGAGAAATAACATCCCACTTAACTCATGAAACATCGTGATGATACAATAGTCCTCCTAGATGGCAATGTTTAGCTTTCAATTACTGACATTTCAAGAATTTTGCTATAGATTTACCAACTTCATGTTTCAAACTAGGCCAATAATACATAATTTTAATCTCGTGTGTCATCGTCGTGACACTAGGATGAAAAAAATGAGGTGTTTCATGTACTTATTTTAGAAAAATGCTACTCAAGTCACTAGACTTAGAAACAAAAATTATATTTTTGTGTCTAATTAAACCATCATAATGAATATAAAATTCAAGAAATATATTTTTAATAGGTCATTAGCTAAATTTTCACTTACATCTTGGCAAAATTTATCATAACATTGTTGTTCTAAAATTATTATGCAAAACAGACAAGACTGCAAGACATTGGCTGAGTACATCAGCAACACAATTCTCCTTGCCTTTGACATATGAAATGTTTATTTCAAAATTATTCAAAAATTACAACCATCTATGTCAGTGAGCATTCAAATCATCTATGGAAAATAAATATTCTAGGTTGTGATGATCAGATTTTACTTCAGAAAGATTACCAAGAAAAAAGTGTTTCCATTGCTTCAAAGCATGTACAATGGTATCAATTTTCAATTTATGCATGGTGTAATTTCTATCATTATCTTTCAGTTTTCATGACTCATAATCCATGACTAAACTATCCCGAGTTAACATGCCACCCAAGCCTTCTTTGGATGCATCAACCCATATTTCAAAATTTCCATTAGGATCCATCATAATAAGTACATGTGTTATGGTTAATAGCTTTTTAAGCTTTTGAAAATCTTGTTCAAACTTATAATTCCCAAAAAAACTTCTTACCCTTGCACTGCAAGGAAGTTATTGGATTAGCCAAAGAAATAATTTCAAAAAACTTTTTGTGATAACCAACCATCCCATAAAATTATGTACTTCATGTATATTTTTAGGAGTAAGCCATTTTTAGATAGCCTTAATCTTATCTAGATAAAAAATAATACCAACTTTAGATATTATGTGACCTAAATAGTAGATCTTAGTTTGAAAAACTCACCAAAAAAAATATACTGCCTTAGCCTTTGCAGAACTAAATGTAAATGTTGTTCATGTTTAATTGTATTATTAGAATAGATCAGTACGTAATCAATAAAAAATAAAACAAACTTGTCTAGAAAGCATATGAAGACATTATTCATTAAATTTATAAATATTATAGGTGAATTTATTAAATAAAAAGGTATTACCATAAAATCATAATGTCCATACCAAATGTTAAAACGGTCTTATGAATGTCTTCATCCTTGATTCTCAATTGGTGATACCCTGATCTTAGGTCTATCTTAGAAAATACAATCACATCCTTCATTTAATCAAAATTATCATCTATCCTTGCCAAAGGATAATGATTATTGATAGTAACCTTGTTAAGCATGTGATAATCAATACACAAATGCAAGGTTCCATCTTTATTTTTCACAATGACCATAGGTGCACCCTAAGGTTACACACTTGGCCTAATGTTCACATTTTTTATTAGTTCTTGTAGTTGATATTTAAAATCATGAAAATCTACTATATTCATCAGCTAAGGTGCTTTACATGTAGGGGTTACCCCAGGTGTTATATTAATGTAAAAATCAAATTCCCTCTTAAGAGGCAAACTAGGTAGTTTTACTAGGAAAACAAAAGAGAATTATTTTTTAAATGGATATTATTGGAATTTTATTTATATTATAGGCATTTTTTATCAAATTTGTATAGAATATAGTTTGTATCCTTTACATACTACATTCCTTAGTTGTAAAGATGATAGAAGCTTACATACTTTAAATTTTAGCAAATCTTAAATTATTATTAATTTTCCCTATCATCACAACATTTTTCCACTTTATTACATTAGTTTAGATTGGTTTTATGATGTTGTAACCAATACATGCCTATAATGATGTCAAAAAAATTGAGATGAGATCCAAATAGGTTAACATGGGTCTAAAAATCACTTAAGTCTAAGTTTACTTGTTTAAGACATTTAAAAACTGACACCCTTTTCCCTGAGTTGAACTCAACATCCCAATCATCCTTCAATGTCACGTGATTCAATTTATATCTATATAATATCTTAGGATTAATAAAACTGTTAGTTGCTCTTAAATATGAAAAAATAGAAACATAAATATCGTTTAATTTACCTTTGAATTCAATAGGAGTTTTTTGAAAATATATATTTCTATTATCCATAGCTACATACATCTAATGGCTAGTTGATTAACTTGATTTCAACTTGAAACAATCCTTACAATAATGATTATCACAACATTCCTAGCATACCACAGTCCTTTAGGTTGACATAGAAATGATATTTTCTTTAGTGGTAGGTACATTTTGATTACCTTAGATTTGATTTCTTTTAAAATTTAAATCCTTAGAAGAATTTTGATTCTTCATGTTTTTATTTTGCCTTTGGAATTTATTAAAACCACTGGTACTCTTGGTCAATCTATGGTTTTGATAAGATTTTTTAAAATTCTTAGGTGAAGGGGATAGATTCTTATTCTTAAACAATTGTATATTTTGTTTAAAATCTTTCCTCACCTTTTGATGAGCTTTTTCTTTATCTTTTTCTCAATGAGCATATTTAATAGCAATAGTTAGAGTCTTTGGAGTGGTCATATTGACATCATGCATTGATATCTCTTTCAACCCCAACTTAAATTTGGTCACTTTAGTTTATTCATATGCATATAGTTAACATGATGTAACATGTTTAAAAAATTATTTTCATACTCAATTATAGACATACTCTCTTAATTTAATAGTTGAATATTAGTTATTTTCTATTCTTAAAAGTTTGATCTGAGATACCGCTTCTTGGACTACCTTTTAAAAGTAGGCCATGTAAGAGTCATTGATTGGTAACCCTTTAAAACATAGAGATAGCTATACCAAAGAGATGCAAATCTAACTAAATGATAAGAAATCACTCTTGATTTTGCATTGGAGGGAATATTATGAAGATTGAAGCACTTTTACAGGTGAACCAACCATGCATCAACTGCATCATTGGATTCCTCACCTAAGAAGTTTTGTAGAGATAAATTTTGTAATCCTGTGATGATAAAATCAACCACATTTATAGGTTTATTTTGGAGCATTGACTCACCATACTGACCTTATTCTCGAGGAAGTTATTTAGGTAGAACACCATCTAAGTTTTTCAATCTATGTTCTTGGGTGCCCAACTTATTTTAAAATGCATTTAATGTAGTCAATATCTCATTCAAAACTACCTCCCAATTAATATTATGATTATTTTCATTGCAATTAGGGGCTCAAATATTACTACCAATATTGTTGAGAGGAGGTGCATCTTTTTCAGGATTATTGGCCCTACATCCTCTACCTCTAGCTCTGCTAGAGTTAACATCCCTTAGGTTATTTTCTATTTCAGTGCTTTTTTTCATTGTCTTATGGTGAAACAAATAACAATTTAATACAAAAATTAAAAAGTAACTTTCCCCAAAGTTTCCTAGAGTACTAAAACTTGGCTATGATAGCAATATCTAAAAACCACACTTTAGTTCTATAATAACAAGATAAACAAATATGGCACAAAATTTCCAAATAGATTTTAGCACAAAAAATGTAATGAGATCCATAACTATGTCATAGCCAACGTAGAAACTAGACCAAATCCATAAATTAATGATGACTTCATTAGTAATAATTTTAACCACTTAATATTCAAATAGAAGTGGGTCCATGTAGGAAAACTCACACATGCCTATGTACGTACTTCACTATGGTCTTCCAAGAAAATTAAACAATAACTAATATACTTACCTAAGTACCTACATAGGCTATAAAACAATCTTTACCTCATTAGGTAAATCAGAAAAGTTTAGTAAATAATTGTAGGAAGCAAAAAAGATTCAACAGAAGAATCATCATACCAAACCTAAATAAACAAGATATACCAAACTCACAAATAGTAGGCAGTGATCATTGAAAAGGATAATTTCCAAAATCAAGGAAAAGCTTTGAAACACTTTACTTAAATTTACAAATAAGCATAGGTCGAGATGGACATCATTTGATAGCTAACTTAAGGAGATTAGATTACCAATGTATAACTAATTAAGACATGTCCTTATATCATCTTAATACGTTTCAACAACCATGTTTAAGTTCTATTTTTGAACAAAGTATAAATTTCTCAAGGTAGGGTTAGCCTCATGGCCATAACCCAATTGGATGACATTCAAAAGTCAAGTCAAGCCTTCTTAATTATATTATTAAATTTAAACATCCTTATTTAGTTAATGAAACATGCTTAAAGAAACCCCATTTTAATTTTCTCTTGAGTTTAAAGAGCTCTATACACTTATATTAGGTTTACTAATTAACCCTATTTACTTAAGTGAATTAAACTTCATATCAAATCAATGTCCTTTGAGCTATGAGTTTCAATAATATTAATGCCTTAAGGCTTATAAACCTTCACTTACTCTTTAATTAATTTCATTTCTCTTTATTATCTTCCAAAGAAGATTTTCCAATTCAACTTGATGTTTATAACTCAATTGATTTCCATTTAACAATTTCTTGTCATTATAACTAAATAAAAAAAAAATGTATTTATTCCATAATTTATTTCCAAGTAAGCGACAGATGTTACTCAAACACATCATGATTCAATTGAAATAACATTGGAATTTAAGACATTGAATTACTCATTTGTTTTACAATATTTCTTTTAGATTACTTTGCTTAGATTATAACACGTATGAGATTTGTGCATGGTTAATTATTACTTAAGCTTTTAGTTTTTCAAAACAACATTTTGAATGATTATATAAGGATGCCATAATAGTCCTATCACTTAAATAGTTATTTTATTGATTCTATTTAGATGTATATGAATAATTTTTAAAAAGAGTTCTCATAAATTCTTAACACTTTGCTTAATATGCCCAAATGTGTTTGACTTCGTATTAAGTCACAATGTCATAATTTAGAATGTTTAGCTTCATATTAATCCTTAAGAATATATTGAACTTTAAAAACTTATGAAGTTCTTAAAAGATCTTAATAAAGGATCTATCTTCACCCATGTAGACTTTTATAGATTAAGGTATATCTAAAGTCTTTGTATGGACTAAAGGGAACATATAACGATTATCTTATGAATAAGAAACAACTTAACTTGTAAAAGTGATATTAATTTATTCAAACTTAGCATAACTCTTCAACTTATTTATTCTTTACAATTAACACAACATTCACATATTATCACATAAAGAAATCTCACAACTTAATTTAAAAGAGACTAAGTAATCGTAACAATAACCAACTAACTCAATGTCTCTTTTTTGAGATAAGACAAATGATAGTATTCAACAATCATATGAACTTTTAAAAAATTCCCACACACTTAATCATATCATAATATAACTAATTTAACTTGTTGACCTTATGTAAAAGATGCATCAATTTAATCAATTTAGTCACAACTTAAGAGTCAAAGGAATTATACCTAAAAAAAAAATCCTTAAGCCATACCTTGTTTGATAATTGAATGTACAACATCAATTCATAATTCATATTAGTATGATCATTACTACTAATAATTTAATAAACCAATGAAAATGTCATTTCAACTCCAAATAGTTGCATATGTAATTTAAAACATAATGAATGGTTTGATAACTAAATGATCAACTTTCATTTTATAATTATAAATCAACTTGAATGTAAACTAACTTATTTATGCATATTAAACATAAAACTAACATTGTATATCATAATTGAAAAACATCAAATAATTAATGAAGTTAATTATAAAATACTTAACCAGATAATTTTACAATTGATCTTCTTCCCTTTACAGTCAATACTACAAATATTTCAAAACCAAGATAAGTACAATCAATTCATCTTTTGCATGCAATTATAATGAAGTAAACCTTGGCTTATCGGTGCCAATGAGCTCAACCATAAGTTGACCTAAGCCACCTCAATTATTAGTTAGATGTAGATAAGGGTATCTAATAAATTATAGAGAAAACATAATCAAAATAATCTAAACTTGATTGGAATAAATAATTCATGTAAATAAAAGAAACAAACCAAACTTGTTCATATTTCATCTCATCAAGATTCATTAACTTAGCACAAACTTCAAGATTATAGCTCATCCCATTAAGTTTCTTGGTTTGCAAGTCATATTTATTTCAATGAATATAATATGATCCATAAATTCATTCTATATATTTATAATTTTTAGTCATACATTAAATACCATTTTAATAAATATAATTGATCTAGAATATAAAATTGGCATGATAATTACACCAAGGGATAACTCATAAAATCTTAATGCAAACATCAAAAGAGGGATGCATTTTAAACCAATAGTCAACTATTTAACTTGTGGCCTCAATAATCAAATGATAAATATATAAGCAAGGAAAAAATGAGTAAACACCCTTAGAAAATGAATTCATTTCTGCATGATAAAGGAAAACTTTGAATCAAGTCAAACCCTAATGATAAGGTAAACACAGTCACCATTTTCCATTTAAATTTCCATCAAATGATTATAACCAAAATTAAGATACGACCATAAACAAATCAAGAAAATGATTATAGTTAACATCAAACATGAAATGATTCAAAAAAACTAAGAACAATAATGAAACACTAACATGCTGATTCATATGGAAGGGTTGAACCTCCATACTTATTTCCAAGTTACCAAAAAAGTTTCAACATAAACTTAAAAACCCTAGGGTTTTGAAACAAAACATAACTTCATACATAATAGCCATGGCCACGGTCAAAGATAACTACATGTAATAAAAATAACAAAGCCGATAGCCTCTATAATGGACTAAGCCAAAAATAGAGTAGGGTTTGTACAAAAACTAAAACCCATTTACCTTTATTCACTCATTAAATGATTTCAAGACATTAAAAATGAAACTCATTTATATCAATCCCAAAAAAAAAACACCTAAATGTGGGTAAATATAAATACACAAATTGTAACTTAAATTCCTACAAGCCAAAATGAAAAATAATGGTGAGTAGAGTTGTCTTCTTCCGTTCTAACTTCCACATTATCTTGATGCCAAAGAAACCAATTGAACCATTTATGAAAACCCAATTCCACAAAAAACTCCTCCATTTCCTCCACATGACCGAAAAGATGATTAGATCTCTGCATTTCCTTGACAATAGGCTCACAAAGTCCCTACAAGTTAACTGCCTCTAATCCTCTTGACTACCATTAAAAAAAATTCTGGTAGAGTCTCCCCATGCGATGGTATCTCAAAATGAAAATAATTCAATGACCAAAAAAAACTTGATTAGGGTTAGGAAGTCTCTTAACATCTTTGTATCGAGTGGTGAGCCAATGACACCTCTTCTAAGTCAAATAAGCCAAACAAAAACACTTAGAATGAATTCCATGTCTATGGTGGGTCATGGCCCCCACTTCCTTAGCAAATCCAAGCCAAGACTTGGTCTAAAAAAATGAATGCCAACAAAAGTCCAAAATGCAACTAAAAAATTATCTAAGACAAATTCTAAAATATTTTAATGCCTTTAAACTATAATCAATGATTAATACCTTTAAACAAAATGAAATAGGATTGTGACCAATGATCTATGTCACTCAAGAATCTGATCAAACACCAAGACTTGACAACAAGTCAAACAACATTCAAATACCAATGTAATGCTGAAAGTGGATAAGGTGATAAGAAAGATGAAAAGCATTAATGAAAACAACTTGTGAGAAGATCAAAATAATATCAAATACACATTGACATGACTATTGCATTTCAATAATGTCGATAAGTGTCAACTTGTTCAAATAGTCAAAATTAAAATTAGGTAGATAAATGATCAAACAAGAAGTCAAAACCAACTCATGACTTATTTCAAGAATGTATTTGAATTAAATTAAATAAAAACACTCAACAATTAAATTCAAGCATCTAAAATGACTCAAAATATCCATAAAACATTCAAAGCTAAGTTTACAATTTAAGTTTACCATTTCAATTTATTTCTCATTTTTATTTTATCTTTATCGACTGCTAGGGTCTATATGAAATGAAAAATGCAACAGATCTATAAATCAATCATAACTTGGAGAAGATAAATCTTATTTATACTTCTGATTATGGATACATTAGATATATAGGGTCATGACCAAGATGGATCTGATAGACCTAGCCAAAGGATCTTTTATCACAATAATATCACTAGGGAGGATTCCAAAACCTCTAGTCAAGAAAAACTATGCAATAATCGTAACTAGATTCCATGTTTTCATATTCATTAAAATAATAACAAGTAAAATCTAATATAGTGCTTTCTAAAGCTTGTAGCACAAAGTGGGGGTTAGTAAATGTAAAAGTAAACATGCATAAGAGAATCCTAATTAAACTATGTATAGGTAAAACCCTAATACATGGAGAGAGCAATATATTCAAAAGCCATTACTTATGGTACTTCTATCTACTAAAGAGAGGAGAAAAGTTAGAGATATTTACCTTGAAGATGAACCTATCGAGACTCAATTTCTCCTTTGGCCAAAGTTACTTCACAAGATATTTTTATGATTTGTAAGGATCTCTAAGAAAGGCCAAAGTATCCAAGATTTTTTCACAAGACTAGTGTCTTCTCCAAGTAAAAACCCTAAGCTAAGACTCCTCAAGTAGAATGGCAGAAGAACAAATTGTAAAGAAGCACAAATAAATATTAACTCTTCTTATCTTTCTAATAATGACAAAATGGATCTGTTTATATAGGTAGATCTAACCCTAATCCTTTCTAAAAGTTTAGGCTGACAAGGTTGACCTAGTATTGTAATTGACAAAAAAATTAGGTCACAGATTAGGTTAGCTAGGGGCCGACCTAGACCCTGATAATTTTTATCAATTAGAGTACAAGGTCGATGGGACTGATAGTGTAATGTAAATCATTTAAAAGGGGCTTTAGATTAGAGAGTGACTAAAAAATGTGGTAAATGACTAGAGGAGGGTGAAAAATAGGAGGCAAAGCTTAGGGGAATGTTTTTAGGAGATGGTTGGATTGATAATAAGTGGTAATAAAGAAAAAAATATTGAGAACCACCAATGGTCTTCCCATCCCTTTCTTAATGCACTTCTTAAAGTGTGCACTCACAGAGATTGAGACTCAATGAGTTTTTACAAGATAGAAAGCATCAATAATTGATGAAATTTAAAAATATTATGTGTATACAAGGTCTGAATACAATCTAGCTCAATTACTTATCTCTGAAGTCATAGAATAAACCATCAACAATATTTTGACATCTAATAGCAATAAAAACATTAAATAACACAACTAAATTGAACAATAAATTAGTAACCCATTAAATATGTATATCCAATGCTAAAATGAATGTGCACAATAGATAGATATATCAATAACAATCGTAATGGATCAAATCATAGATCCCAGAACTATATGGCAATAGTAAATAAACAATCATGTCCCAAATAATTCATTAAAAAACCATCAATAGTAAGTGAAATAAATGCATCAAAACATGGTCATGACACAATTTTAAAGTACTTAGATTCCCATCATTTAAATCTTATTACAAAAAGATAGTAGAATTAAATTCTAGTTTATTGTTTTGTTGTTACATGATTACAGTCGTGGGGATTATGCTCTAAAAGAGCCAATTGTGATAGGGAATGAATTTCTAGATATTATTGAGGAGGTGGAAAGTGAAGTGAAGCATGTACTAGTTGGCAAGAACTTAAACAAAATTTGTCTAATGTAAATGTAATGTACAATCTTTCTAAAATATTAATCATGCTTACCTTTTATTAGATATATCAAGGTTATGCTCTTACTACAATCAATAATTATTATTATTATTTTAATATATTTAATTATATAATATTACTAATAATAATAAATTGATAGCTTCTCATCATTATGATGGCCATAATTTTTTTTCTTATGAGCTCCATTATAGAATGTATCGAAACATTGTCGTGCAAGACATGATCTACCATGCCCAAGGTTTGAATCTTACAAACAGATATGTATCAAATAGACAACAACCAATTTATTGATATTTCTACTGGAAAAGTCAAATGATAAAAAGGAAGTGGAATAAGGAGAAAAACTATAATAAGAAGTGGACATTTTGATGCAATTTGAGTGTGGTACCCATGTATACTATAAAAATAGCAAGATGTTGAATACACGTTTTGGATGCCATGACTCAAAGCTTCTTGTGATTTACTCATCTTTAATGATAAAATTTGAATGGTTAACCGTCATTTAAAGATAGCAAGGTGTTGAGCTCATACCCAAGATGATTTTTGGATGCCACTACACGAGGCTGCATTTGTTTACTCATTACACTGAAGGTGTTTCATTACAAAGATACATGCACACATTTATCTCTTGATCTAAAGACATGGATTCAAAAGCATATTACCTGGATAACACATAGGTATATATTATGCAAGAATATACATAGGCCATGTTAAATTACGAGCCCTAGTATATGCCATGTGGATCAAAAGAATGCCACTAAGGCATACTTGTCTACCTCGATGAGACATCTCCCAATACCCACAATTTCTAAGCCATTAGATCAAATCCCTTGTATCATTATACTTTAAACTCAAAGCTGAGGGTCACCTTAAAAATGGTATAGCATGCATAAATCTAAGTTTTTGGTCGTGGGCCCACCATCCCTTCAACTTCACTGAAAAGTCATTAACAGCTACCATCTACCTATTCACCATTAACAGAGATCCTAATATGACAAACTTGTTGATGACGTGGCATGATTTTAAATTGAACATACTTTTAAACCTTTCAATTGTTGATTATATGATTGGCTGAATGGAAATTATTTCAAAATAAGCCTGATTTGAATATGATTTGCTCCATTTTACGGGATGATTACACCATTTACTCATCCCATTTTGATCTCTGGGAACTGGTTAATCTTTTTCCTCAGTTTCTCAACCCGTTTCAATTCACAGAATAGAACAAGGGGTTTGGAACTGGTAAAGCTAAAAAAAACCCAAGGGGAAGAGAGTGAATAACTGAGCAAGGGCATTTGAATAGAAAACGGCCATCAAACAAAGCAGGTTAGCATTGAACATAGAAGTTTAGCATTTCATTCTATTGCCATGTATTCTTTCTAATGCTCTATGCATTGGAATATGTATTCTTGTTAAAGCTTAGTGGTATTTGTATTTTTAGCTTTAGAGTTTATACAATAAAAGATTTGCAAAAAAGAGAATGTATTTTAAAAATCCTACATTGCGTTGTCATGGGTTTCATGTATATATAAACACTTGTTTCATGTATATATGCCTTCTCTAATGTCAATAGTAAATAACCTCTCAAAGGATATATATTCACACTTTCAATTCCTCTACCACAACAAGTGATATGTTTTTGGTTAAGAAAATTGGTTTGAATACAATTTTTTTGTGATATATGTCTTCATGCTTTGACTTCGTTGATTATAAACAAGTTTTTAAATTGTTAAACATATCTAAGACTTTGAATTATGTGATACAAAAATTACATCCAATTATATTTCTTATTCAAGTCATATGGTTCAATATATGTCTTTTGTGGTTTTGTAGTATGAATGTTTAGGTCCAAATTATATTAGCACGAATGCTAAAAGAACATTTATACATGGATCATGTGTGAAAATAGAATATAAAAATATTGCAATCACATAATGTTTTTGAAAAAATTAGGTCCCAAGTTTCAAAGAAAAATTACAAGCATATAAACTATTTTATAGATTGCCTCGGTGAAAATTTGTCACACAAATTACGTTTATGTTACGGTATGTGCACACAATGGGCTCATATAAGCATGGCTTGAAATAATTTAATAAAATCCAATGGGCAGGTTTCAATCCATGTTCCATAGCATCTCCTAATAATATTGGTGGTGATAAAAATTACTAACATTATGTGTGGTTATCTATAGCTACTATAGTTGATATGTGGTAGGGGTAGATTATTGACAAAACAAATTCAAATAAAATGAATATTAGTCCCATTTTTCACTATTAATTGGAAGATGAAATTGAAAATTTGGTGTTTTTATTTGTCAAGTAAATTCAAGTTATATTTGATTGATATATTCAATACAAATTTAAACCAAACAAACATGAGATGTGCCATGGTTTTTGAAACTAGGCAAACACTGTGGAAAATAAACCAAAAAATACAATAGTTTTTGTGAGGACTAGTGTGGTCCTATTATTTCTAAAACTAATAGATAGATGGGTATAACTACAATAACTCTTATGAGTACTAGTTTTATCCTATTCCTTTTAAAACTCCTTTGAAATAAAATATGGTATTGACTAGACACTACACAATAATTAAACAAAATAAACCTACTGCCCAAATGAAAAATGGGTAAGAATCCATACCAACCACAACAAGATCAATATGATAGGTGTGGCAGTATTAGTTACTAACACTTATTTAACTTGTGAACTTTATCACTTGCCTTCATTTTGAAGTGAAAGTAACTTTTGAATGGAAAAGTTAAGGAGGATCATCTAGGAAAATTTAATGGAGTGGTAGATAGTGAATAGAAATGTTTATTCTATAAAATTGAGGGAGCCTGAATGCACTAAAATTATTTATGCACATCAAATTAGTAGTTCAATAGTGGCAGAGGCATGTTTACAATCTCTTTCCAAAGATTATTCTAATACTCAAACTCACATATGCATAGTTAATTTTAACCATTTTCTTATGGTACCATCATTGTAAATAGAAAAAAGGACCTACATACAAATAGCTAAGTATTCACAGAGACATAAAAAATAAATAATATAAGAGGAAATACTATATAATGTTGAATGTTGTAAAACATAATCCAATCTTTTGGCCTAGTTTCTATAAAATGTTATTTTTGAGAACTATTTATTGTTCATAGATGCCATATAATTTAATATATGCAAACTTTTAAATTTGATATATATATATATATATATATATATATATATATATATATATATATATTCTAATTTTTTTTTAATTTAGAATCCTTGTTAAACTACATCTAATTACTATGTAAAACATGCTATCATGGTTGATGCACTTCAAGCATGTTATGTTTATGAAACATTCTATTATGGATTTATTTTGAACTGCAAGAGTTTTTTTAGACTACGCAGGGTCTTATAGACATTCTATTGTATGTTGTATGTTGTTATATATAGTGAGAATTTATATTGGTTTATTGATAAGTTTGGTCCAGTTCTACATAAATAAATAGGAAAAGACCAGATGAACACAGAGGAATATTTTATCAGATAAATAATATTATGTTGCTATTGTATATTATTCAAATGGTTACAAGGTACTTATATAGGAAGTACAAAGTCTATATGTGGGGATCCTGAGATCCCTATAAACCCTCAACCAAATAACCACCCAAACACTATATAAGAAATATATTGTTAACAAAATATATTCATCTAACTACTAACCTATAACTATTTACTTCTTGATAAATACCTCAAATCTACACCACATGAATACTATCATCAACATTCACCCTTTAGTGTGAACGTGGGGAGAATGTATCCCTATACTGTAACTAACCCATACTCATGATCCCTCGTGAAGGTTTTCAATGTGGTAAACCTATATCCATGAGAATAGATGGTTTTCAATGTGGTGAACCATCAACCACGACTACAAATGGTTATCAATGTGGTTAACCACCAACTATAAAATCATGAGGTTATGGTATTTATTTTACCCTCATCACAAACATACTACAAGATCAAATACAAGGATAGAAGTTCATGTTTTACACCCTTTGGACAAGCATGTATCATATGTTATTATTTTGAAAAAAAAAAAATAACATAGTAGAAATGATAAACACATCACATTGAAAATAAAACACCACACTAAGTCACCACATCATTGGTTGGGACCTATCATTGGATACTAGCAAGAGGTTGCTAAAAGACCTCCTTCCTCCATGTATCCTCTTACCTCCAGTATCTTGTTGCTTACTCAGTTGATGTGTTGATGAAGCTTAGATGCAAATTTTCAAGGAGAAATCCCCCCTATAATTTAGATGTTACGTACAAGCGAAAATGCATCTGTAGGGTAATATTTTTATATTTTACTTTTTTGGACAATGACTCTATATGATACCTAATGCTAAATGAATCTGATTTTTTCAACATAAATGTCTTTATTGACGTATAAGAACACACAATGAACTATTGAAAAATCTTAAAATACGACCATAAAAATATTAAACCAAATACTAATTTTGACTTATATTACTTTATACTTGAGATTAGAGCTTATAACATTCACTTGAATATAGGACATTAAATAATAACCATTGTGGACCAAAACATTAAACAATACTCTAGAATAAAAAACAAATAAAGTAAATTCCCTAATGAAGACTCAAAATAGACTTTATGTCAAAAGATTGAAATGTAATCTACTACTAAATCTTGATATCGAATATTTATAAAAGATTTATTAAATGTCATTCAAAGAACCGTTGAATACTTCTAGTTACCATTGAAACATGTGAATGG
The DNA here is from genome assembly GCA_037957365.1 of Torreya grandis. Lineage (NCBI taxonomy): Eukaryota > Viridiplantae > Streptophyta > Pinopsida > Cupressales > Taxaceae > Torreya > Torreya grandis. The sequence continues at coordinate 4,345,575 of JARHVA010000024.1, forward strand.
GACCGACTCCCCATGTGTTGTGTTGGAGACGTATAGTGACATGCATGTGAAAGGAGGAAAATAGAAGGTGAGTATATGAGAAGAATTAAATGCAAAAGAAGACATAAATGCATATGCATAGGACAATCAATGTTGAAGTCAATGAGTCTATACAATGAATTGAGAGCATATCTTGGATGCAATAATGATCTCCAAAATGGCAATGTTCATCAGTGACGTGATTTGGAATGAGAATAGTAGATCAACTATGAAATATTTTAAACACTTATTCCAAACAACCATAATACTAAATATATAGTAGGATTAGAGGTAATATTCATGAAAGGAGACTTGAGATTGAATATGAACACATAACCACTGAGCCACCAAATATTTTCCTTTGACAAATTTCACTAACCAAAAAACTTTGCCACTATGTCATCTTTGGCTAAGTTATCATAACTATTGCAAAAAATTCCCATGATGTGAGCAGTTTGTAATTATCATTGTACATGAATTTTATGCACACTAGAAGATACTTTGAGCAATTATTACTATGGATAGAGGTGCAAAAAGACACAATTAAATGGAAAATTATTGGCAAATGTATAAGTGCCAAGTTTGATCAATAGAAAATCCAATATAAAAATATGCTGTTGAAATGGTTTTGAACCATAATTATTATCAACATACCATCAAGTAAGGTATTGAATCCCAGTGTGCAATGGATTCAAATATATGTAGAAGGTGATGTGTATAACCTGGATAAAAAAAGAGACTTGCAATAGAAAGATCTAACTTATGATAACACTGCGTACACTAAGCTATGAACTCAACAAAAGATTCAACTCATTAGTTTGAGGTAATTATATAATCTATGACATTTCTCCATTAAAATTATTAATCCTCCATAATAGGTGCAAGACCAAGCCACTCTAATACTAGATGATAAGTCTAGTTCAGTTTTGGATAAATAAACGTGGAAAGACCAAACAAACATAGATAAATATTTTATCAGATAAATAATATTATGATGCTATTATATATTATTCAGATGCTTACAAGGCACTTATATAAGAAGTACAAATCCTATATTTGGGTATCCTGAGATCCCTATAAACCCTCAACCAAACAACCAACCAAACACTATATAATAAATATATTGTTAACACAATATATTCTTGTAACTACTAACCTATAACTATTTACCTCTCAGTAAATATCTCAAATCTACACCACATGAATACTATCTTCAACATTTGTCACATTGATAATAATTTCAACATACTTGTAAGACATCTACAAAAGGTATGAAAACATCCCATAACTATATCATACCAATTACAATAGTCTGAGTTTTATATTTCTTATGATACCTTCTTATTTTTATATATTTATGATGGATGACTTAAAATAAAATGATGTCCTGAATGAAATATTGTTGAGTTAGAGCAAATTATATGTAATTTTATCTATTACCCATGAAGGAGAATTTTTTAGTTCAATTCAAGTTTGTTGATACTAATGGATTGTTATATGAATTGTTTTATGAAAAATAAATAAAAATATAGTCATCATTATATGTATGGCTTGAGTTTATATGTTTGTGTGAAGTTTCTAAAGTTCCTAAGAGGGTTTTATATGGTCATCCACTAGTTGGGGTGATACTCCCACTGGCTCGTGACAGTCATTCATTCACCAATATCCACAAATGGAATGTTGATGGCTGTTTTATTATTTTCCAAAGAGGTATGTAGGTGAGGGGCCAACATAGATAGAATTAATTACGATCCATCTATTTTCCATGTTAAATTTAATATTCTATATACTCTTTTATAATAGTCAATATTAGACCAATTTGCATCCACTTTGTGATTTTGCATGTAGTTTTTTTATATTTTTGTAAGAGGAGGCTAAGTGGAACAAGGGAGATGTGGGTGGTAATGACCCCTATTGTGAGTTTGTCTCCACAAATGTAAGATTTAGCTTCACTTATTATTTTTTCCTTCATCATGCACATAAATGGTTTTAATTTTATATATTTTTGCATTGACATGTATATATTGACCATTGTGGTAGAGGAGGTGGAGTGGGACAAAGTTGATGAAGGTGTTGATGAGGATGTGGATGATGAAGATTATAGTGACTAGCTTCTATACAGCTCACATTTTGATCTTGAGGAGGAGGAAATGAAACCTATAATCACATTTAATTACTTTTAGTATGATTTCTTATTTTTGTTGATTTAATAAATTTTTAAAGGTTTCTAACCTCATGATTTTTTTTTGAATGATGGTTTGTGTTTGAATACAAGTTTTTTGACATGGCTATCATGAAGCGAGATCTATACTATTATCTACTACATCCATGCAACACATTTTTTAATGAGGGTGGCTGTCTATTTTGGTAACTAGAGAAAGTCAACACTCATCGATATAAGATTCATAGTAGTCACCCTATTTCAAGGAAGCCTCTAGGTCATGCAAGTAGTGAAAAAAGGAAGTCGAGGGTAAGGACCTACACTCTAAAACAAACATAATTTAGGTCAATAGACCAACCAGTTAAAAATTAGAGCCTCAAAAAGAGGTATAGGCTAGAAAGATCATGGATGGTCATAGAGAATGTATTCCAAGTATATAATTTCAATGAGATGGCATGGCAAGATATCATGAACAAATGAGTACATATGATTAAATTAAAAACATTGAGTGAAGAAGGCATGTGTTAATAAGGCAGATAAATTATTTTTGAAAAATGGAGAAAGAAAGAATAAGGGTGGATTAAGGGCATGGTGAAGGAAATTATGAACATTAAGTGAGATGAAATGTGTTGAATAGTTCATATGCATGAAAAAATAGAAAATTTTAAGTTTATGAATATATAATTTTTAATTTTTTTAAAAACCATCAAAAAGTGACAGAGAGACCCTCATACCCATTCTAGTGAGGATGATGACATTATTTTGAGAGGGTGCCTTTCACAGAAAGGGAAAAGGGTTTGTAAAGGGGGAAAATATATATAATTGGTGATGATGAGATGTCATGGATGGCCATAGAGAATGTATTCCAAGTATATAATTTCAATGAGATGGCATGGCAAGCTATCATGAACAAATGAGTACATATGATTAAATTAAAAACATTGAGTGAAGAAGGCATGTGTTAATAAGGCAGATAAATTATTTTTGAAAAATGGAGAAAGAAAGAATAAGGGTGGATTAAGGGCATGGTGAAGGAAATTATGAACATTAAGTGAGATGCAATGTGTTGAATAGTTCATATGCATGAAAAAATAGGAAATTTTAAGTTTATGAATATATACTTTTTAATTTTTTAAAAAACCATCAAAAAGTGACAGAGAGACCCTCATACCCATTCTAGTGAGGATGATGACATTATTTTGAGAGGGTGCCTTTCATAGAAAGGGAAAAGGGTTTGTAAAGGGGGAAAATATATATAATTGGTGATGATGAGATGTTTTGGGTATGTAAACTCAATGAATATGTCCAAACGTATTATTAATATAGTTATTTTTAACACTTATGTTGTTATAATATTTTTTATTGGTCCATCATAAAGGAATATTGTGGAGGAAGCATGAGAACCTAAGGCTGTCGTAGTGTTGAATGAGGAATTTGAACATGATGGGGAGGGTATGACCATTGATGCGCCTGACATTGAGTGTGATTCTTGCTCAATTTTTTTATTTACACCCTGGTGACAATGTGTGGTTTTACACTAAAGGTTCTAAGGCTACAAAAGGGACCATATTCGATGTTGAACAGGGTAAAAATTGACATGGTATACCAAACCCAAAAAACTATTATATTATCACCATTTAGAGGGATATGTATGAGGACACAAAAAATCTACCCTTCACTAAGATTGAGGAAGATACATCTCAAAACAATGTTCAATGAAATGCAATTTGGCCTATTAGTGATATCAACATTGACACATCTTCTAGTGATGTACAAAAAATCATCAAAGGTATGCATGCCAGACATTATTTTCAGTTCCCTTGGATTTCGTTAAACCCTCCATATTTTATTTTCTATCTTTTAATTTCCTTTAATATTTGGATGAAGAGGAGGTGATGTCTTCTAAAGCATTATGATCCATTTTTTACTAGTAATCATTGTGCCATATGATGATTATGGTTAATTTTATTTAATTTTTATATCTCCATGAGGACTACACAATCTAAAAAGACACCTCATTTCATTATTTTTTTCCTAATGTCCTTTATTGGTCTTGGATTTGAGTAATAAAAAATTCATCTCTTTGATTTATTTAATATAAATGATAGGTTAATAAATAAACTATTTAATTACATAACTTCTAAAAATAATGAAATAATATAGCAAAGAAAAGAGAAGGCACAATGTAGGAAAAATTCAATGAGGTAAAAACCAACAAAGCTTATTCCATTATTTGAGAAACATTTATAGACCTAGTAAATTCCTCATTCACTGCACTTATTCATAATTCTTCACATAAAATTTGGATGCCACCGCTCCCTTAAATCATGATATTGTAATAATCAAATTTGATATTTCACCAAAGGTTAAAATATATTTATAAGGGTTGTGGATAGTTGTAACCACTCATATAAATTAACCATAATAATTTATTACTCATACAACCAATTTTTAAATATTTCGTTGTTTGTAAATAATAAATATATAATTTATTTGTTTTATAGAATAATGTGGACCAAAATTAAACCCAAGAAATATTATTGTTTCAACACTCCCCCCTTAATGTTTAGTGGGGATACATGCCATAGTCACCTTTTTATACAAAGGGAATTACCATCCATGATAAATTTAGGGTAGCATGTAACATTTGAAAGATTTGAGCACCTTTGTCATGCCAATATAACCTTTTATACCAAAAATATTAGAATCCATAAACCACATATGATGATTTAGGCTAGCATGATAGTGGGACTACATCCCACAATTTATCATGGATAAGATTGCAAGAATTTGGAGCCTTTTATAACATATGGACCTCCATTAAAAACATACTTGATTACTAGATACACTATAAACTCACATAGGTTAAATTTTACACAAAAAACACATATGATGACTTTTTGCAATATTTTTATAATAGATAAATTATAGAGATGAAAATGAGCACATGGCCCTAAGGAGGTGACACTATTATGCACACTCCCCCTCAATGGCATTTATGAGAGGCCCAACATTGTTTTAAATTTGTAAATTTTTGTAGTACAGAGTGGTTTTATGAAGATATCTTCCACTTGATCATCGATAGGATAATAATGTAGATAAATATCACCATCGAGGACTTTAATCAAATAAAGTGCACATGATCTTCAATATGTTTTGTTCTTTGGTGTTGAACTAGAGTTTTTACCAATGCAATATGACTTTGATTGTCACAAAAAATAATTTTACTATGAGATACATATTTGGAGTTATTCTAATAACCTTCATAGCCACATTTATTCTTTAGAAACTTCCATACCACATCTATAGTTTGATTTTGTATAAGATATAAAAATAATATGTTGCTTTTTGTTACTTCAAGTAATAATACCTACACCAAACTTAAAAATATATCTATAAGTAGATTTTTGATCTATAACGTCACCAACATGGTCATAATAATCATCATAATAACCATATACATTAGCATTATCAATGGAAGAATAATATAAATCAAAATTAACAATTCTTTTGATATACGTAAGGATTTATTTTGATAATTTCCAATGATTCAGATATGGATCTTGCATGAATATGGAAGAAACACCTTCATGCATTTATTTAAGAAGTTTTCAAGCTTTGATAAGATATTATTTATTGCTAACTTAGAGTAAGAGTCCATTCTTAATAGTCCTTATGATGGTCGACATAGCTTCTAGAGATTTATGTTAATGTGTATCTGTATTTTCAGTTGTTGCATGTCTCTTAGATGGAGGTTTATTAGTACCATTAACAATACTCTATAAATTTATAACCATAAATTCATCTATAATATGGATCTTCTAATGTTACAGATAGTCCCATTTAACATTCATGACTTATCTATATTTAATCTATGGGAGGTCATTTTGTTATGACTTTAACACTTTATAACAAATTTTTAGAATAAAAAGATGTACATAAACTCTTACACACCTTTTTGTGTCCAATTAATAGTGATAAAATGGCCAATGCATATGTTTATTCATGTATAATAGAATAAATATAGATTTAATTCCATGATAGATATTGGCCAGAAAAGAGAAAATATTTACTTTTATTTATAAGCAGACTTTTTGATTAATCATGCTAGCACAAATACTTCATCTTTAATCAAATAGGTTATATCACTTTTAAATGATAAATTGAATTTACTACATATGTTGTGAGCTTTAATATGGTATAATGGTAGAAAAAAATATTGGCTTGCTTTTTTTATTTTAGGATTGACAATAAAAAATTAAATTTCCTTTTGGTCATGATTAAAATTAAAATTTAACTAACCATATCAATGCAATATTTGTTGAATGATAAATCTTTGAGAAATAATATTATAAATTCTTATTAATACAAAATTTTAACTTTTGAGTCTTGGTACACTCATTAATACTTAAATTACTTAAAATTTTACTTAACTAAACATATATGTTTTGAAACATAAAATGCATATTAAATAATTTCCATAACAGTAACTCATTTTTTGAATATTTTATCAAATTATGCCACTATTCTAATATTGTTGTATAGACATAATATTTATATATAATAATAAAGGAGTGTGTGTGTGTGTGTGTGTGTGTGTGTGTGTGTGTGTGTGTGTGTGTGTGTGTGTGTGTGTGTGTGTGTGTGTGTGTGTGTGTGTGTGTGTGTGTGTGTGTGTGTGTGTGTGTGTGTGTGTGTGTGTGTGTGTATGTGTATATATCTATATATGTATATGTGTGTGTGTGTGTGTGTGTGTGTGTGTGTGTGTGTGTGTGTGTGTGTGTGTGTGTGTGTGTGTGTGTGTGTGTGTGTGTGTGTGTGTGTGTGTGTGTGTGTGTGTGTGTGTGTGTGTGTATAAACTAAGTCTTTTGTTATTCACTATAAAATTGCTCATAAAAACCTTTACCATATCATAGTAAAACAATTATTATAGTGAAATATTTTAAGGCTAATAAAAAAACCCATATAAACATTTAACATAACATAGAAAAATAAATTATGGTAGATTTTGATGTTGATGATTCTAGCTTAGAAGCTTTTGAGCTTCCTTCTGATGATGGGAAGGATTCCCTTCCCCCATTGCATGACTCTTCTACTACTGGGACTGCTATAGGGACCTCCCTTGTTATTTTTACTACTTTTGAGACTACTGTTAGGACTTCCCCTACTACTACAGATGCTAAGACTACTACTAGGATCTCCCCTGCTATTACTATTATAGTGCCATCAGATTTTCATGGTTATTATACTGAGGGAATTTTAACAGGGACCTCCCCTGCTATCTCCCCTATTATTTTTGTTTCTTTTGTGACTACCACATCAATCTTGCCTACTGTTGCTATTGAGACTAGGACTGCTAATGTTGGTGTGTAATTTGTTTTTGGGGCTGATGTTGTTGTGTTATTTCCCCAGGCTTTTCTCCCTTCTAAGGATTTGGTGATTTTTTCACCTCTTTCATCTCCTAATTCTATGAATGGAGATAATGATGATTATTAGGCTGTTGTCCAAAGAAGGAAGTGAGGTCTTCCTAGGCACATTTTTTTGACCCACATTTAGGCCAAGGGTATTTGACATGTTAGGTCAGGATCTATAATTATTTAGTCTATTGTTACTTATAGCCTTGATTCCTTTTTATTGTTTATCTTTTTAGGAATTGTTGTCTATCAATTTTCATTGTGCCATTTCTAGCCTGTGTGTGGCCTTTGTTTTTTAATACTATTTCTAGCATGTTTTTGGCCTTTTTTCCCTGGGGACTGCTTTGTATAGGGCTCAAGACCCTTTTTTCCTAATGAACTAATTAAAAACTTAGAAAAATAAATTAATAAAAAATAATACTTGATTTTTAACTTAATTTATCTTAACATAGTAAAATAAAATTACTATAATAAATATTTAGGGTAAAAAATTAATATAAAGAATACTTACTCATTAAATTTAAATTATCTTAACATAGTGTTGATGTGGGTTTTGTGCATAAAACAAGATCCTATTATTTATACTATTAAGATTTTAGGATTGGTGAGAGGATTCACTCAAGGGCATAAGTTTCCAGGTAACTAGTTTTTTAAATAACCTAGTGGTAGAATAGTGATGAATAATGGGTTATTTACCTTAGATGGTTTGGATGTATGGAGTCTAAAAGAAACCAAAAGTCTACTTGAGATGGCTAGGTAGATTCTAACCTAAGGTGGAATAAATAAAAGAAAGTCAAAATGAAGGGAAAGGTAGGGCCAAAAAAAGGCTTTGTGAACCAAAGATAGATGAAACCATTCCAAAATGGAACCTGTGCTATGGTTTAGATAAGATATGGGAAACTAATGCTTTTACAGGTTACTATAAAAAATAAAATAAACAAACATAGTTAGGAGTCTAAGGAAATAAATATAGTAAAATTTAATGTTCATGACCAAAGGTTACTACCAATGTATGATTGCAATTGAACATCATCAAAGGAAGATTATGATTAAAGAACAAAAAGCATTCAAATTAGCTATATCAAAAACTAAATAAACATATTAAAAATAATTCTACACAACCCAAAGACTAAAATACTAGTATGATGGAATGTATTCAATGAATCACAAGAAATTTTAAACACAAGCACATCAAAACAAACTTATAAAACAATATGTAACATTTCTTATTCACATTAATTGTAAAATTATCCTCCTGAACTTGTAGATGTGAATAATTTTGAATTCATTGTAAACCCTATTTTTAGGTATTCTATGGATGGTTCCTAGAGGTCTACATAAGATGGGTTCACTATAGTAGTTATGACATCTACCAAGTATTACATCATGTAAAAGTTACAACTTTAGTAGATTTGATGGGTTGATAATTTGGTGTACCAAATTGGAGCTAATTATTTATCCAAGAGAAACAATTTTATCTAATCTCAAAATGATTTCCAAAAAAATGATCCATATCTCATGGACATAAGAAATTCTTGGAAATCCATATAATCTATTGAACAAAGCCATGGAAATTCTTGCCCTTGGCCTAAAAATTACTATGGTAATGGAGGAAATTGTGCCTTTGATTACAAAACTACTTGAGTTAGATGCCCATTACTTCAGTTTATTTTTGATTGAGTTTACAAGAATCCATGTATTCACCATAGCTTGGCCATAGGTTATTTTAAGAATATGGAGCCTATAGTATTTATCAAATGTGTTCCCACCAATGTAGACCATAGGGGTTTTGTTAATCTAGTAGTGAAATATTTTTTCATAAATTTTCCCATTTGAAAAAAAATCATAAATAAAATTAATGCATGGCATTACCTTTTGCTTCACATAAATTTTTGGTAGGACTACCACCTTAATGTCCATAATGTCATCTTAATATCATTGTGTAAATATAGACATTTGGTCTTTTTCTCTATATGGCTCTATAGCATCCACTTCTACCCATATAATTGAATAATGTTTGAGTTATTTTTTTAATGTGGCCAAATCAAATAATGTGTTCATGAATTCAGTAGTACCAGTAATAGAATATGTACAAGGAATAAGAGTGTGATATGATGGATACATTAAACCTATGCATGTAAGTTTACATTATTTGGAAATCCTGGAGTCTTTTGATCCCTAGGGAGTTGAAATTGACAAAGTGCACAAGATAAAAAGAGGGAAATGTGGAAATGTGATCAAAATGTGATTTGTAAAATGAATATATTATTTGGTTCTAAGAATTGAATTCATTAAATTACCAATTCATGCAAATTACTTAAAACAATTTTTTTTACTTCACTACCCACTTATTTATTTCTTATTTGAATTTGAATTCTACATTGTCAACCTTTGGTAGATTTTATTTTTATGTGGCACTTTTTGTTCTTACCATGATGACTTCTTTATACACTTTTGAAGCTCATTTTTGATGATGAAAGTATTATTTTATGATTACTTAACTTTGGTATTGACATGTGACAATATATCATTCATCTGTTGGGTGTAGACCCTATATTTTGTACCTTACCTCTTTGGCCATTGGTCTTGAGTGATGACACTTGGAGAGTTATCGAAGACTTGCTTACCTAGAGTATGAAACTCTTCACTCTGCATAGTGAAGACTGTGAGTTAGCAAGATTATGACATGTGGAAAAATCATGATTCACCATAGGGGTCACTAAATTCTAGTTATTTACCTTAATTTTTCAAATTATAGTTCAACGAGATCGTGACACATGAATGGTTGTCACTTACATGGGGTATAATCTATGTACTATGCTCTAGTAGGTTGCAAATTGATGAGATGATGAAACATGGATAATTGTCACTACACTAGATGGTATTTAACTTTTAAATATGTACTTCCATCTTATAAGTTGTATGTCATTGAGATGATGACACATAGAGTAATATATATTCACTAGAAGGTATCAAAGCTTTGAAAATTATATAAATATTTATCATTCATGGATCTCTGGGATAGTTTCACATGGATGGGTATCATTTCTCTAGATAACTACCAAAACTTGTAACATGTATGATTATTGAAGGATATATGGGTCACTAAGATGTAGACACATGGCATGATCACACTCACTTGGGGGAATAGTATAGTTTGAACTTTGAAGATAATTAATGAGGAAGATTGATGAATATGAATATGAAGATATTGTGATATCAGTGGAATACTATACTTAGAACTTTGAAGATCACTAGTGAGGAAGCTAGATGAAGATGTGTGTCAAGATCTCATGATGTGAGGCCAACCTATGCATTTAGATATAATTAAATTCAAACAAAACATTAGGTTATCTCTTAGTCAAATAAGTCATAATAATAACCCATTACACCTAATTATTGAAATTAAAGGAATCAAATATTTATGGAAATATTATGATTAAAAGTACATTTAAACCTTTCAATGGTCAAATTTTGAAATTCTAAATTTGAAGTCTAAGATATCAAAACAAAACATATTCTAGCCTAAATTCAACATGATATAAAAGACATAAATGAATGTTCAGGACCTTAACACTCAAACAAAGTCTTGTCTATAGCTAATTTAACAAAATTGAATAGATATTGAGAAATCTAAGTCATTTTCATGTGAGCAAGACTTGAACATGCCATACATAATATGTGATCATGAATTTTTTTCAATGAAAATTGGGTACATATATAATTTTTTTAAAGTTGGGGTGTGTTGGTGACAAAAAATGTCTACTTAGTGGGGAAATACTCAAGAGTATTTAAGAACCTATAATCTTGATCTAATCATACAAAACTTCAAACTTTACTAGAAAGAAATAGATAAACTAGAAATTGAAAGAGACTCCAAATGAACTCATGTAACATACCAACACTTTTCAATATTCACATTGTGTGTGATCTATGGAGATTCATTCCTCCTTGTTATGAGATTTTTGGCAAATATTTAGACAAATATGAAGATTATATTGATCTTATTTATCCAAAGTATTTATGTTTTAATTACTAAAATGAGGGAAGACAAACATTACTCTGATATCAACCAGAAATCCATAGCCATAACAAAGATGCATCTGATTTCACTCTAAGCATTGTTTATTGCCATCTAGGCATCCATAGCTTTGATAGAGATAATTGAACCACCCCTCTTCCATGAGTATTTATTTTTTAATCTTTCTTGAAAGAGGGGTTGAGAATCACCATTGGATAGGTTTATATGAATAGAATCTAACTTAAATTAGATATTTATTCACACTTTGACCTTAGTGTGTATTATCTCTCAAATAGGTCTTAAATATGTAAGTGTGCAGTCAATCTTTCAAAATGAGAAGTATTTATAAAATTTTCATGAAAAACCATTAGAACAAAATTAAATAGTCTAATCGGCTTATTTAGTTCAAATAAAATTTTATACTCAAATATGATAAATACATTGATCTAATAAATATAAATACACTAAGAATATTCTACATGAATACCATTTTAACATGACTCCAACACCCCCTCTTATAGGAAAATCTTGATGAAATCACAAAGTATTGGATTGTTCCAAATTTAAACAAACTAATCTATGAAAGAAAAACAATTAATCTAGAAAGTGATAAATGTTAAAAAAATGAAATCTATCCTAAGAAAGCAAGAAAATAATTTATAAAACAAGGGATCTAACTAATAAAAATGGAAACTTGATCACTTCATACCAATAAGGTAGAACTCAAAATCATTTTGAAACATTTATAGTTGGAGTAGTCATGAAATAATGTTTTAAAATCTACCCATCCACTAGAAAAACAAGATCATTACCTTAGAGGTCCTTTAAGTGAAAATAATTATTACCCAAAATATTAAAGATTTGATATGGCCCAATCCATAAAGGAGATAAATTTTCATGCTATCATTTATTTTCATTTAGCTTATCTCATTAAATCAATAAGTCTAAAATCTCTAAAGCTTTGATTTTATATATTTTATTGAACCACCTCTTGAAAATGACTTGGTGCTTATTAAATTTGTGTAATGCTTCTATTCATACATCCTGCATATGGATTATTTATAGTAAACTTGACTTAACTCTCTTATCTTTTCCCATATACTCTTGTGTGAACTAATACACTGGAAATTTAAGAGTAAAGGGGAACACTAGCTATTATCTATATAATAGTAGGAAAGATGAAGCCTTGAGGGATTGATTATGTATTTTTATACATACCCATGTGCATATTTTAACATTATATACCATTCTCTTGGTTTTTATTGTGTTTATTTCTTGATGGCATCCATTAAATTATTACTAGTTGACTTAGTAACTTCATTTCCATATGAATAGTAATTCAAAGAAAGCTTGATGGTAATATAATTGTTATAGGTGTTATCTATCTAATTTTCACCCCTAATAAGGTTTTTAAAGTCTTCCTAACTAGATGATAGCATGGAATCAATCTTAGGATGTGGGTGGCCTAATTAGTGAAGTGAATATTAGACTGAGATAACTCCCTTGTTGCTTTACCCAAAACTACAACTAACCTACTACAATTTTAAGGAAAAGGGGTAGAAAAGAGTTATAACTAATGAGAAAACATGGATTTAATGCACCAAATATATTGTTCTTTACTTTCCAATGTTTGCATATGAAATGACAAGTTTATAATCTGATTTATACAGCTTCAAAACAACTCCTACCATAAAAATGCATCTATATGAAGGCTATGTATGTTACAATAGCTAAGGTGATTAGTCAAGAGGCCTAAGAGTAGAAAATAATGACATTTTAAACACTCAAACTCAACAAATCATGTACTACACTTCATATGAATTTTATAAAGAAGACTAACTCACATAAAGGCATGAAATATAAGGATAAATGTAAGGAAGTAATATCACTATCACAAAACATTCATAGATAATTCATTCCAAATAATTGTATGTAAGATTACTATTGTATAATTTAACTTGAATTGATTTAAAATTCAATTACAAGTCTTAAAATTATTAGGGCTTTACCATAACCAGTTTTAGGATACATTCAATGCCCTTCGAGGCTTAATTTATAAATGAATTGAAGGAAGAGAGAAGGATAGGACAAGAAGAGAACTCATGAACTATCCCTCATGATCATATTAGTTAAAAATCAAGAATAAACTGACACAAATCTTTCAAAGAGTGTGTTATCATCTTTTCCCTTAGCCTTCTAGGACATGTGTTGATGGAACTCTTCATGAAGAGTGGCATAAGAGTCCATCTTGGTAGTTTTGATGCCTTGTTAAGTATAACTCCTTGTCATGGAGTTACCTTTATGATTATTTGTGGAAATTACAAGTTATTAAATTGAAATTTGGCACACCTTGAGATCATCTATGCCAACCCTTATCTCTTTCAATGGTTCTTCTTCATATGAGACTTGTATTTGACATTATGACTCATTTTCATACTCTCTCTTGCTATCAAGTTTTGACTTACCAAGGAAGGTCTAGTTTTGTGCCATGAAATGTCTCCAACATATATTTTTACTTTAAGGAATATACTATACCAATTCATGGATATTTTTTCAATCAATGGAAACCATCTTTCAGTTAGTCTTCACTCTTGCTTATCAATATACTAGAGAGAGATATGCATTGCCATGGAGGTTTAAAGTAGCTTTGAGGGCTAAGAATGATCCTTGTATCTATTAGATGACTCAAATTCCTATTTATATGATAGTTATACATTTTCCAAGGTGATTTTAAACTTTTTTATCTTTAGAACCTTGCAACCAGTTTGTCCTCTTACCATCTTGAAGTCATATTATTCATGATTAGTCATTAAGGCCTAGTTGACCCCTTTCAACCTATACTATGACTATTGAGTTTTATAAAATGACTTGAAAATAGTTATAACACCTCTATCTTGGCTCAAATACTCTCTGTAACTACTTAAGAGAGTTTGTCTAGCTTAAAACCTTGAAAATAAGCTCTAGGATTTTCTCAGGGCATTATTCGTACAACATCAGCTTACACGTGCCAATAATTTTCTCTATTATATTCCTAGGAGAGGAATATAGGTAATTAAAGTTTTTTAAAATTCATTTAAATCCATTTTGGGTTATTGGAGAGATGATCTTTTCCATTGGGTCTTGCTCAGTGTTTAATAATGATTTTAGAGTCACTTAGTTTCTTAATGATAGTTCATAAAGTTATGTGATTTTATGTATGAAAGAACAAAAACAATATTATATATACAACCTCCTTCCTTCCAAAATGTTCTGAGGAGTCCATTCACTTTTTTTTACAAGTTCACACATACTAAAAGTCACCCATTTGAGTAATACAAGTCTGACTGTGTATTCAAGAGGAGTCATTTGGCAGGAAAATAGACAAAAGTGCTTGATGTAGATTTGAAACACTCTTTTGAGTTATGTGAAACATAATATGAGATGTTCAAGTGGTATTATGAATGAATTTACCTTTCAATTCATTGTAACTTGCCTTAGGCCTTGATAAGGGTTTGTGGGCAGTCACATTGAAGTGACCCTAGTAGACCTCCTCGAGCATTTTATTTATTTGTCAATGAGATATATATTCATGTGATCATATTGAAGTATACCATTCACCTCTTAGGACTATTAAATCCTAAAATCACCTCCAAACTTGCAATTTTTCTTCACTTTTCACACACAGGCCTATAGGTGGTTGCTTGGGTTTCTTGACTATAATTTTGAGAGTAGATATTCTTCAACTAGTTTATTTAGCACTTGTACCTTGAAAATTATTGAATATATCATTAATATTCATATTTAACCTATAAAAACCTCATAACACTCCATTTGACACCACAAGTGTGCTTTCTCTAACTCTACCCTTTGTAAGGCCTGTAGGTGGTTATTAGGCCTAAAGCTTTCATTTTCTCTTGTTTTGTATTAGAAACCTAATTAGTCAGAAATGGAAATATATAAAAAGTGAAATATTATTTTAATATACTCTATATATGTCTAATGTATTCAAAATACCTTGAATTTTCATTTAAAACCTTCACATTTCTCTTCATAAGCTCACACAATCCCCTTAACAGGTTCACACAATCCCCTTCTTAGGTATCATTTTCCTTCATTTGAATACATGAAAATACATACATATACCTATTAAATTGAATATAATAATAAATATTTGAGCTCAATTTTTATATAAGGTACATTATTGAGTCATCTATATAGATTAAAAACCAATTCCATATTGATTTCTCTAAGATGACAATCTTGATTTTCGTGACTCTCTTAGGTCTTCAATGTGCCTGGGTCATTCTTCAATAAATGAAAATTATATGTTATGATTTATTGTAAAAAAATACTCATATAATATTATTATCACCTATTACATGACCTCTGTACTCTTATTTAATTCTCACCACTCAAGTCTCATGCACACATATGTCCTTTTCTAATATACTTCCTGTATATAGCCTTGCAACCATGGGGTACATCACAGGAGCAAAGGTAAGATTATGTTTGATCCTTAATATATTATTATAATTATTTTATAACATATATAGAGCCTTTTTAGAGTGACCTTGAAGTTCACCAAGACACTATGGGTGTTGCTTTCCAATATAAGCACAAACTATGTTTGTTTGCATGCTTTATATGCACCTAAACTAATCCATTCACCATTGGAATATATATATATATATATATATATATATATATATATATATATATATATATATATATATATATATATATATATATATATTATAAAATTAATGATAAAATAAAATAATGTCTTAAATATGCCATATATACTTCCATTACAACCATTTAGGTTCTAATATTGACCTATAGGACTGCAAACCTTTAGGATCACAAAACTTCTTTTGGACTTGGATTTGATGAGAAACACTAAAACCATTAGCTCCTATGGTTTTAAATTTGGAATAAAATCCTAATAATAATATTAAATACCATTTATAGTTACTAATTTCCATTCAAGAGTATTTGACAATGAAAACACACCCATACTTGAGAAGGGTTATCTCAACCATGTATGCAGGTTCATACAACCCGCTTGTGCATGCATAAGTATCTAATTTTATTAAAGTTAATTAATTTAATTATGATTTAAAGAGGTTTTAATAGTATTAATTAAATTTAATAAACTATTGAAAACTTCCATTCATTCATTTCACTCACCAAAACACTTTATAACTACTTCAAACTATGACTGTCGTGTTTAGTCTGACAAATCAAGAATATTTATTGTTAATCTAAACATGAATGTCAAGAACCTTGAGAATATATTATGTTTAATATGTCAAACAGTTCTCAAGAGATAAAAAATAATAAATATCATGCATTCATTAAGCCCCACAAATATGTAATAGGAGAAAACTGATCTAGTAGGGTTTGGAGTCATCTTTCTACACCCTTAACTTCTTAGTGATTGTTGATAAAGTTAAGGAACTTAACTAGACAAGTAATGACATAAAATTGAGTTATGTTCCACTCCTTTTCCCAATAACTTGGGATCAATATCTCTCTCTCTCTCTCCTCTGAGTACCATCTATAAACTAGTTGGTCTCTTGAGGCTGCCAAAATACCCGATGGAGAAAAGGAGGTTTTTTACCTAGTTTGGCTCTGTATATCCATTTTTTGCATCAATTTGGGTTTTAATAGACTATTATGATCATTTAATGATTTTTTAAATTTAAATTTAATGTAATTTCTCTGTAAAATACCTCCATGACCTTATTTCCTTCAATAATCTACTTGTTCTGCCTTTTGAAATTGTTGGAGATGATGAACTAGGTGATCATGAAACTTTCCCTAACCCATACAGAGGTGGAGGAATATGAAAAATTTTCTCCCTCATATCTTTCCCCAAAACTCATTTAATATCTCTTATTTGGATGTTATAAAATAATGAATGGGAAGTTACAAAGAGATTCCAACATTGGAAAGTAGTTAAGACATTTGGAGAATATGGATGAACAAGTAAAAGCATCATGTCATTAAGAAATGTTATATGAATTAAAAAACATATTAAATTATATAAAATTCACTTTTAATCTTTCCTAAAAATTATTATCTCAACATTGGAGTATATAATAAGACTAAATCAAATGAAATACCTTAATATTGTCAAAACTACCTTAACTTCTCCAAAATGTCAAAGTACAATGTTTTCAATGTACTAGTTATACTAATTGGTCAAATTATTCATCTTAGATCATATTTATTCTTGGAAACATCACCATATTTCCTCCTTGGACATGATTTAATATTGACTTGACTTCATACCTAACCTTAACTTTGTCAAACTTACTTTAAGCTATGCTAAACACATGAAGAAGACTACATTGAATGACCAATGCAAAACATTTATGATGGATATAAAAAAATTTAATATCATGTATATCAATGTTTTGAATGATACTCATTAATGGTGGCCAATTTTGGCTAACATATTTCGTTAACCTCGTGAGATTGCATGTTTACTATGCATCTAGACTAGTGGCCTTGATAGTCCATTGGGCTATGGGGTCATGAATGCTATTTGACTTGAAGACAAATTAAAACTTGGACTTGAAAATATCCTTGAAACAAAATAAAACTAAACTTACTCAAGACACACACCACACACAGACATGTGTCATAAGACACATGGAGTAAAGACAACAATAGAAGGAAAATAAACAACTTGTGCTCTAAACACTTACAGAAAATAAAGACCTACTCTACCATATAAAAAATTATAAATCTGACCTTTGTAGCATGGTTTCAAATATATCCTATTGAATCGAATGATCAAATCTTCTCCATCAATATTTTCAAGTTAAAAGGCATTATGTTCTTTACAACCAATGAAAACATATGGTCCACTCCATAATGTATCAAACTTGTGTGTATACACACAATATTTTAAAAATTTATCAATTATTGGTTCTTTCTATCTTGTAGGGACCCATCGAGTCTTAATGTATCTAAGTGAATGCCCTAAGGGGTGCAACAAAAAAAGGGTGGGTAGACCATTAGTGATTTACAAGATTTTTATCCCTTTTTCCACCTGTTATATTCACATTTGTCTCTTAAAATCCATTCACCTAAGCTTGGTCTTTTCTTTTTCACACTCCTCTAGTATTTTACCACCTTCATTAGCCCTTTCCATAACATAAATACCTCTTTGATAGTTTACATGACTACGTCAGTTGTGTCAACCTTGTATTTTTATTGATAAAACTTATTAAAGGTCTAGGTTGGCCCCTAGCCAACCTAGTTCGTGACTTAGTGAGTTTTTGTCAATTACTATACTAGGTCAACTAGGTTGACCTTGTTGGTTGACAATTTTATAAGGGTTTAGGGTTAGGTCTTCCTATATAAACACATTTGTTTCACCATTCTTAAAGAGTGGAAAAGAGTTATTATTAATCTATGCTTCTTTACAATCTTCTCTTCTACCATTCTACTTGAGGATTCTTATCTTAGGGTTTCTAGTTGGAGAAGAATCTAGTCTTGTGAATAAGTCTTGGATGCTTTTTACTTTCTTAGTGATCCTTACAAACCACAACAACCTCTTGTGAAGAATCTTTGGCCATGGGATAGATTTAGTCTCAACAAGTTCATCTTCCAAGTAAGTATCTCTAACTTTGTTCCTCTCTTTAGTAGATATATGTAGCATAAGCAATGGCTTTTGGATAACATTCTCTCTTTCCATGCATTAGGGTTTTACTTATACATGGCTTAATTAGGATTCTCTTATGCATGTTTAATTTTAGTGTTTATTATCCCCACTTTATGCCACAAGCTTTGTTGAGCACTAGATTATATTTTTACTTTACTTGTTATTAGTTTAGTGAAGATGAAACCATAAGTCCTAGTTAGGGTTATTATATAGTTTTGCTTGATTGGAGACTTTTGAATGCTTCCTAATAATATTATTATGGTAATATATCCATTAATTAGGTATAGAGGATCCATATTGGTCATGACCCTAGTTATCTAATGTATCCCTAATTGGAAGTGTAAGTAGGATTTATCTTCTCTAAGCTAGGATTGATTTATAGATCTGATGCATTTTTCATTACATACATTCTAGTGAACCTGACATGAATCTAAAGCTTGTAGGTTTTCTTTAACACTTTTAATTTATATGTTTTTATTATTTTTCTATATTTATGATACAAGGTTTATTAGGTCGGTATAGTTCTAACTTATGTGCATATGTTTAACTCATAGTCACATCAAAATGGCTATGTTCTTTCTATGTAGGTCTTCATCAGATATAGGTTACTGGATCAAGTTGGTTGACACAATACTATTATTGAGTCCCATAAGATCAGACTATGTTTAACATGTTAACTTAGTCTTATAGACAACTTCTAGATAACAAACTAAGTCAACCAGGTCAACTTGTCATCTTAATAGGCTTTAGCAAACATGGTTTCATAGAACTAGGTCAACCTAGTCGACATAGTTGGAAGAACTTTCAACCAACATTCACGGCACTTCAATATAAAATTTAAAATTATAAACATCTTCCAACCCACCAAGGTTCATTTATTTCTCTCTCTTTCAATCCAGTACTTCATTATAGTTCTATTTTTTCAAAGTTTGTAGTCTTCAAAATTGTAATCCTATAACAAACTAATTCAACCTAGTTGATTTAGTTCTCTAGTCTATCTTAGGTCTAAAAGACTGGGTTGACCTGGTCGACTTAGTTCTTAATAATTATTTATTCTAAAGTATAGTAGTGACCCTATCTAATTTTTTCTATAATTTTTGCATACATTATTTTCTGAACTGACTCTGTACCATTCTTAATTTGGGAATTAATAATTATATGCTAGTAATTAATTCATACTTTCATTTTCACTTGTTGACATACTTAGATTAGTTCACATAGTTTAATAATGTGGTTTTTAAATATAGCATTTAGGTACACTATTTTTCTCTTTTTTTTCACACTACAAAATCACACAAATTTCAAAGCACATTTAAACATCTGTCTACCTAAGGCCTACCTACTTTGATTTCATCACCAAGGGGGAAGTTGACTTGGTTTTTCAGACAAGTATAAACACATGGTTAATGATATATATTATCAAAGCACTTGATATCCCTATCACTATGGGATTGGGAAGTGAGGGGCTAGACCCTAATACCAAGCCAATACCATTGCCAACATAGATCCTTTTTAACTTAAATATCCTGAAACTATCCATAGATTGCTTTCTATTTGCCTATTTTCAACCAAATTTTCTATCATACTTAAACTAACACTTTATAATAATCTAAAAAACACGTAGGATGACTATTTAGTTAGTATTTTCTTTTTGGTTGATTATTTGCTCGCTGATCATTGTGTGTTGTATTATAAAAACTTGCATTAGCTAGCATTGGTGCAAGGTTTTGTGTTATGTGCCTCAATTAGACCATTCTCATTG
The DNA here is from genome assembly GCA_037957365.1 of Torreya grandis. Taxonomy (NCBI): domain Eukaryota; kingdom Viridiplantae; phylum Streptophyta; class Pinopsida; order Cupressales; family Taxaceae; genus Torreya; species Torreya grandis. Next base: position 4,366,608 of record JARHVA010000024.1, read on the forward strand.
ATCTAATTATTTTTATGTTTGATTTCAATTCTTGATTAAATTACATTTCAAAAATGTTCCCTATTTTCAACACACTATCATTATATTCAACACAATATTTTATAGACTATCTTCTACCTACTTTGATTTCATCACCAAGGGGGAAGTTGACTTGGTTTTATAGACAAGTATAAACACATGGTTAATGATATATATTATCAAAGCACTTGAAATCCTTATCACTATGGGATTGTGAAGTGAGGGGCTAGACCCTAATACCAAGCCAATACCATTGCCAACACAGATCCTTTTTAACTTAAATATCCTAAAACTATCCATAGATTGCTTTCTATTTCCCTATTTTCAACCAACTTTTCTATCATACTTAAACTAACACTTTATAATAATCTAAAAAACACGTAGGATGACTATTTAGTTAGTATTTTCTTTTCAGTTGATTATTTGCTCTCTGATCATTGTGTGTTGTATTATAAAAACGTGCATTAGCTAGCGTTGGTGCAAGGTTTTGTGTTATGTGCCTCAATTGGACCATTCTCATTGATATAATTATTTGTATGTTTGATTTCACTTCTTGATTAAATTACATTTCAAAAATGTTTCCTATTTTCAACACACTATCATTATATTCAACACAATATTTTATAGACTATCTTTTTCCCTGACTACAGTACTACATCAACTTGGTCAACCTAGTACTCCATTATGCCTATCATGTTACAATACTAAGTTGACCTTATCAAATTTATATCTTTATCAAATAGTGTTTTCCCTATTTACAATACTAAGTCAACCTCGTCAACTCTATACTCTTCACAAGCTCTATCTAGTAGTACTACATCGATCTGGTTAACTCTGTACTCTTATTATTACCTTTACTTTGATTAGTTTTCTTGTCTATTTGACTTAGTTCTCTATTTCTCTTTTCTTAGCATTCTATTCATTTCCTCAAATCATCATGAATTCCCTTATTATAATCTTCTTGGACAACTTGAATCCATTTATACACTATATGGGATATTCATTTCTCCCTCTCTTTTCCTCCCAAAAGAATCCTCACTCTTGGATCACCTCTTCCCCTCCATCTCTGGATTTTAACATGCTTCAAATCACACCCAAAGATGAGTTAGGTGGATCCAATCCTTTTTGTACCTATCAATATAATTCTCATCTTCAAAATTTTCAACATAATGTGGGAGCCATTAACACAAGTCTATCAAAAAAATACCAATTGCAATTCACCTTGTAATAACCTTCCCCTTAATACTAATTCAAGGAGTTATCCTAAAAACACCAACCCATCAATTGATATGACTCAACTTCTTGCACAAGTCATATAACAAATAAACATAATGTAAAATTTTAACACCTCTCAAATTATGCAACTACAATGTCATTTGATCAATATGGCTAATGAACCTTTGGTTCTCCATCCTCAAGCCAATGAAAATTTTATTCCTCCACATATTATAGATGCCTTAGGAAATGTTATTCTTCAACCTATTATGAATAACAAAATTATTCAAAATAACTAAAATAAACCTTTATATCCTTTCATTATGTCCATTGATATTTTTAAAACATCTCCAACTATCAAGTATGATGGGACTAAAGACCCTACATCCTTTCTCAAAGCATTTGGAAATATTTATAAAGAGTGGATCCAAACTAATGCTTTTACCACAACTAAAATTCTATTTAAAACCTTCACTAGTGATGTACTAGAATGGTACAACAAACTTTCCTAACATTCAATTTGGAAATTTGAGGATTTAGTCAATCCTCTAGTTAAAAAGTTTCAACATAATGACCTTTCCAAAAATTACCTTAGCCATTTCATCAATGTCAAGAAATCTCCCACCGAATCAGCTCATGATTTTATCAAAAGATGGAAATATTTGGCTCATAAATCCAACCATAACATGACAGATGATAATTTATTTAAACTCTTTATAACCTCTTTAACTCCTTCACTCTAATATAAGGTTCAAAATTTCACTCCTCGAACACTTAAAAAAGCTCTTGACTAAGCCAAACATCAAGAATTCATCATGAAGTAATTCAAACCTAACACAAAATTCCTTAAAGGATCTTTTCAAACTTCTACCAATGTCATCACCAAAAATACTCCTCAAACCAAGACGACACTCCCCCTTCATATCACATACCACTAATTGTACAATGAGTGAAATAATTTTTACCACCCTCTAAACCCTTTAATTATCCTAATAATCCTTCTAAATGGTATGACCCTAATCGATTCTATTATTTCTACACTAACATTGGTCATTCCCATGAAACTTATCAAGGGATTACTAAATTTGTTTTCTCCTACCTGCTCGATGATTCCTTCAATCATGAAGCCATGATTCAACTCTGTCATCAAGAGTAAAACACCGCTTCTCAAAAATGACAAGCTTATTCTTCTAATAATAAAAAATATTTTTCCACATCTAATCATCAACAAAATACCAAGGATATTTGTGCTATTGATGTTTACTATGACTAATATTACAATAACTCTCAATATGTTAATGCAGCTAAGGTTAATTATCATCACAAACTAGCTCACAAAGATATTGTCGCAAAACCTAAGAAACCATATTTGGATGAATAATTTGTCAGGAACCAACTCCTTTTGAACCCCCAATAACTTCCATTCCTTCAAAATATACCTTGCCTTCTAAACCTCATACTAGTTCTTCTTCTAAATCCCATTGGAACTTTCTCAAAGAACTTAACTCCATACCTTTCAAGATTCCATTTATGGAGTTAGTTTACACTTCCCCCTATTATCGCAAGTTCCTTATGCAATAATTAGAGGAAATTGAAGATCCATCCTTTATAGATGAAGAACCACCCTATATTGAGCCTCAACTTACCAATGTGTATACCATTGAATCCATTTTTCTTTTTCCCAAGTTGTATATTAAATTTGTTAAATAATACATGATTAATGATGAGATCTTTTTTTGTACTCATGCTTCACCACTATTCATTAAAATAGCCATTAATACTACCCTTATTTGTAAATTTTTAGTTGACAAAGGGTCTTGTATAAATGTGAATTTTTGTGGCTCATCTAACAACTTGGGTATAATAAGGATCATCTTAAGCAAACTTGCCTTACCTATTATGGATTTGATAAAATTAATCAAAAACCACTTGGTTGTATTTGGCTTCCCCTAAAAATTAGATGTAAGCCCATTTGAACTAAACTTATGGTCCTTGATTTTCCCATATCTTATAACATACTTCTTGATCACCCTTGGACTCATAAAATGAGGGCCATCACTTCTTCTGGTAGCCAATACATCAAATTCTTACATAATGGCAAATAGTATAAGTAGGAGGCTAATCCCAAACCCTAAAGTATTCAACTTCTTAATACAAAATCTCAATATCATATTCCTACCATTCTTACCATCAAAAGTTTTCCCTTACCTAAATTCATCAACATTAATACATAATTATAGGTCACTCTCACTGATTCAAATGATGATGAACCTAATGACTTGTAACATAATTTCAACAGTAATAAGCTACCTCCTTACATCTCAGAGTGGCTTCATCCTTCTTTATTACCTCATGATTTCACTATTCCTCTCATTGATGAGATCACTAATTTCCCCTCTCCATGCAATGTTTAGAAACATTCTTACCTAGAAGACACCTTCACATGTAATGACTATAGAGTGGCCAAACTATTCCAAGATCCTCTCATCATGTCTTCATAAAAGTTTAGTGACCTCAAAATCTCACCTTCTAAAACTCCCCCTACATCTCAAGCATGTACCATCTCTCCAAATTATGATAATAACTACATGGCCCAAGCTCAATCTTGAGACTTGGATGTACAACATTATTAGAAAATTTAGCTAAAACACATGATTTCAACTGAGATGTTCACACTATTTCCACATATTTTGAATTAGCTCCCAAAGGCCATGTACCTCTTGCTAATTCTCCACTTATTGATACTCCTTGGGTGGTTGAATAAATCCTTCCTTCTGAGCCTCTGAAACTTCATGCATCATTTATACCACCAATATATTTCATCACTATGTCTGATTTTTACCCATTAATGAAACTAACGATATACCAATCTCATCCAATCAATCTACTCCTCCTACTCATGAGATTACATTAGATGCCAAGGCCACACATGTCTATCAAATACATTCTGAATATGATCACCATGATAATCAACTTCTTGATATCAAAGTAGATATTTATTATTATGGTCCTCTTCCCACTTTTCCTAGTGATGAAGCTATCCTTGAATTGCTTCATGCTTGAAAATTTCAACTTCCTTGGTAACATCACAAACTTGGGAATTTCAAAACCAAAACCCTTTGTTTTAAAAACTTTATCGCTAGCATAAAACCTAAATATAATCCAATTTATTCTTTACCAAATACACCATACCACTTCCAAGATGGCAATTCTATGCTTATTAAAGAAACTACTTGCATTGAATATGTTAATCCATCATGCCCTTGACTTATTAGAATTTATCGTGAACTCACACCTACTGAACATGATAAATTTAGCTTATTTTTTGATAAATATCATGAGATTTTTGGTTAGTCCTATGAGGGCATGCCTATTATTTACCCTAAAATTATGGCGCATAATATCATTACTTATCCTGATGCCAAACCTATGTGCCAAAAACAACAAAAAATTCCACTTGAAGTTTCCACCTTATGCCATACAGAAACTATCAAACTTATTGATGTTAAGTTTATCAAACTATTAGATTATTCTAAATGGGATTTTAACATAGTCCTTGTTCAAAAAAAGGTCACCATGGTCATTCACATTTGCATTGATTTATGTAATATTCATCTTGCTTATCCCAAGGACAATTTAATTCTACCTTTAATAGATTCCATTGTTGATTTCACAACTAGATATGAAATTTTGTCCCTTATTGATGGCTTCTTAGGATATAACCAAAATCTCATTTCCCCAAAAGACCAACATAAGATCAATTTTACCATAAAATGGGGAATTTATTACTATGTTAAAATGCCCTTAAAACTCAAAAATGATTGAGATACTTATCAATGGGAAATGACTCACATCTTTCATGATATTATTCACAAAATTTTAGAAACTTATGTGGATGACCTCATTTCTAAATCTAAATGTCACAAGACTCATCTTTTTGATCTTGCCATCATCTTTGATTATCTTCTTAAATACAAAGTTAAATTAAATCCTTATAAATGTGTCTTCAATGTCAAATTTGGAAAACTATTAGGATTCTTTGTTTCTCTCTGTGGCATTGTTGTTGACCTTACCAAGATTAATGCCATCATCAACATGCCCATCTTTTGATCCATTCCAGGCATTCACACTTATCTCGATAAACTTGGGGTAATTAGATGATTCATCCCTGAAATGGCTTATCATATCCACTCCATCAATTCTCTTCTTAAAACAATCGATCTTTAATAACATGAAATAATCATTTCTTCACCAACCTACTCTTCATCCCCCTTCAAACGATTGATCTTTAATCTTATATACTTCTTCCACACCCATATCAGTCGGGGCAATGCTTGCCCAACAAGATGACACTAGAACAGAGTATGACATCTACTATATCATTTGAGGCCTCATTGATTATGAAAAATATTATAAATTTTTTGAACGTGATTGCCTTGCCATATATTATACAATTGAAAGAATTTGACATTATATGCTTTATCAAACCACTTATGTCATCATCCATTCCAATCCCCTTCATTAATTCTTCTCCAAAGAATTTATTCCTGGAGACAAAATTGGCAAGTGGATGGTCCTTCTCATGGAATTTGATTTTTGGATTATCACTCAAAAATCTATCAAAGGAAAAATTATCATTTGTCAACTTTCCAAAACTCTTATACCCACTATCGACCATCTTAAAGATAGTCTTATCGATGAAAATATTATTTATATTGAAGGTCCCAACCAAACCATATCTCTTAAAGATTAATTCCATAACTTCACTACTAATTTTCAAGCAAGTAATACTGACAAATTTTCTATCCTCCCCAATACTACTAAACCAAAAGTAGTTATCAAATAACTTGCTAAAATTAATATTGATTTACAAGAAGATACTTGGACCCTTCACTTTGATGGTGCTAAATGACTTCAAGGAGCTATGGCAAGTTTTATTCTTACGATCCCTCTCAAAAAAATCATCCCTTTATCTTTTTTCTTAACATTTGATGTCACTAACAACATGGGAGAGAATTAATCTTTAATCCTAGGCATGTAAGTTATCCTTGATTTAGATATCCAATACCTGCATGCTTTAGTTGATTCTTAGCTCATTTTCCACCACATCAATTTTGATTACCAATGAAAAAATGATAATCTCATTTCTCATCATCAAATTTCATCTATTCTCACCAAATATTTCATTTCTTTCGCCATCTATCCTATACATCAATATCAAAATTCTATTGTTGATTCCCTTACTTTTTCAACATCTCTTTTTCATCCACAGCAAGTTCTTATCGATCCCACTTTTTTTATCCACATAATAAAATATCCATATTCTATTCAACCACATGATTCTCTAATCTGACATATTGAGGCCATCACCTTTCAACAAATCATGTACTACAAAGACATCATTCAATTTTTAGAACACCAAACTTATCCTCCCTACATAGATTCCTATGAAAAGACTCACATTCGTAAACAATATTTTAAGTACGTATTTAAATATAACATCTTATATTATCAAAATGTTGAAGTTACCTTAATCTTTTGTGTTATTCAATATGAGGTTCCTCCTCTTCTTGAGTAAGCACATGGAGGCATTTATGGTGGCCACTGTGGTGGACATGCTATAGCCCAAAAATGCTTACGTATGGGATATTTTTAGCACACTCTTGAAAATGATTCCATTTAATTTACTAAATAGTGTACTCCTTGATAGATTCATGATAATTTAATGCATTCACCTCCAGATGATCTTCAAACTAAATAATCTACCTAGCCATTCACCATGTGGGGATTAGATCACATAGCAAATTACCTTGATCTCAATATGGGCATGTTTTTATAATCATAGACACTAAATATTTTATCAAATTGGTTTAGGATATGCCCCTTGTTAATGTCACAAGTACCACCATCTCCAAATTTATCCTTAATCAAATCATTTACTACTTTGGTGTCCCTCATACTATCATTCCAGACAATTGTGGTAATTTCAAAAAAAAAAGATGTCAAATAACTTTGTGATAAATTTAAAATCAATCACAAATTCCCCACACCCTATCATCCATAATTTAATGGACAATATAAGGCCACCAATAAAATTATTAATAAAATTATCCAAAAATATAATTCATGAAACTCGCACGGATTGACATCTTCATCTCTATCCCACTCTTTGGGCCTATAACACTAACATACGCACTAACACTGGGGTAATGCCATTATCTCTATTCTATGGTTATAAATTTGTCCTTCCATTATAATTTGAGATTCTTTCTCTCCATATATATATTCATGGCATCATACCTAATGAGTAATTACATGAATCTCACCTTCATGCTCTCAATTTCCTTGATGAATACCATCTTTTTTCTTTACAAAATAATAAAAAATACAAGCCTCATATTGCCAAACAACATAACAAATGAGTTAAATTTCATAAATTTAACATCGGTGGTCTTGTCCTTAAGTTAGAATACATTCATGATAAAGAAGGTAAATAAGCCCAAAAATGGTGGGGCCCTTATTTAGTCAAAGATATTCTTGGTCCAAGTACCTATCACTTTCAAACCAATGAAGGCCATATTCTCAAAGAACCCACCAATGCATAATTTCTCAAGAAGTATTTTGCCTAATACTTACCTTATTTTAATGTTTTTTATATGCTATCTATCCAACACTTTTTGTAGGATACGTACATGGGTTTTACCCTCTACAATAGTTCTCTCTTTTCACAACCCCTAGTCCTTACTTTTGGTCTTTTGGTTTCCATTTTTATCATGAGTTGCATTGTAAAACTATGAATAGGCCTTGATATTCCTCATGATGTACTTTTATTGTCTTTGTTTTCATACTATTTACACACTTTTTGGCACCCCTTGTGTTTCTCTTTGTGATTTGTAGTGTAAGACCATGGATAAGACCTAGCATTCCTCACAAATACCATATTTTTCTTATCCCATTTATTTTTTACATGATTTTTGAACCCTCATGGGTTTCTCTTGTATGATTTATAGTGTAAGACCATGGATAGGACCTGGCCTTCCTCATAAAATCACCATCTTGGCATTTTTTTTTCTAGAATGTGCTTTGTAATGGTTATGAGTTTTTGATCCTTATTCTCAGCTTTAGCTTTTGCTTCTTTTTATAGATAAAATTTTCACAAGAAACATATGTTAGCATGATTTACTACATTTTACTCATTATTGTGATATAAAATCACACTTTACTGTCACTATATCCCTTTTTCACCCTTTATCACATTTTTTATGATTTGAATAAATTCAAATTTTTTCATGTTTCATTACTCTTAACTTCCTTTCCTTTCACTCCACATTGGATATAATAAGGTTGAAGTCAAGATAGCACATTTATTTCACCTAGATTTATGAGACTCTTAGATACCATTCTCTTTAAGTTCTTTCTCTTAAAAACCAAGTCCCAATTATTCAAATGAAAGTCATTTTTGGCACTCATGTTTTATTCTCTGAATTCATATGGAGGAATGGAAAAATCCATCAATAAATTTAAAATCCAAATCATTTGAAACAAAAGCTAAATCATTTGAAATAAAAGGCAATGATATACAAAAGGTAACATACAAATCTCAAAAGTCAAAATCACACCAAAAGACATGATTACAAGCACATATCCTAGCTCCAATCGAAGATCAAACTCCATATTTGGCCTCATAATAGAGACAAGGTCCATTGGGGTGTGGTAGGCCAATAAATTGGAATAGGAGAGTTCAACAAACTCTATAGTGTTACCTAATTTATCATGCAAGTACCCAATCTTCACAGTAGAATAATAGATCTATAAGGGGTCCTAAGGAATGAGGAACATGATGTGGGAAGATAGGTCCATTTTAATTTTTATGCATATAGCCTTCATGGGATGATGTACATACTTCATTTGTTGATTTAAGACTTGTGTGTATAAGAAAAGTTATTCAGAGTCCTTAATGTCAAAATTCCTCTTTTTTTGATAAACCTAATTTGGGTGTCTTAACTTTGACGAAGAGTTCCTCTACCTTAGTTTTTCCTTCATTCTCTCCTCCACCCATTTCATTCCCCCCTTGATAGGTAAATTATGATTCTAAATCTATTTTCCCTCTTATATACTTCCTTCTTATTCACATCTTAAAAACATGCTAGCACTACTTTTTTAAATTTTTATCTACCCTTAGAACGAAAAAATATGCTTGAAAAACTATGGATTACTTTCTTTACACCATGGCTCTACATTTCCAGATGTGCCTTGATTTCTTTTTACCATTTGTCATTGTTGTACTAACTTTTTTTTTGGTACACCTAAGTTCATTTTTAATTTCATGTAATTTTTCTATTATTGATTTAGGTTGGCTTGTTGCTTCTCACTCATCAATGTTGTTTTCCCTTTTATACACTTTTTCCATTGATAATTGAGTATTAATTGTTACTTCTCACTCATCAATTTTGTTTTACAATTTTTTTTCCATATTTTGTTTAAGTATGAATTATTAATGCTTTTACATTGATGTTTGATTACCATCATTTTTTACTTGTATCCTTGGTTTGACTTGGTGAGTTTGCCATTCTTACTTAAGATTTACGTGTTTGAGTTTATCGGTCTTTAGTAGCCTTGGATTTTTGGTTACCCAATTTACTCTAAATTATAACTTGGTCATTTGGTCTAACATAACACTTGTCATGTGAGCTTACAAAATTTCTAAGTACGTCTCATCCACACAAAACCATTTCTTGCATTTGTTTGTTTTTGCTCTTTAGTTTTGTATTTTTGGGTTTATTGAAAGTAGTCTCTACATCCTCCACAATAAAAGAATACAAACACAATAGACAACCATTCAATAATAAAGGTAATTCAAGGTATGCATACATTTACTTCTTTAATTATTTCCCTTTTAGTCATTTAATTTCAATTATTTTTACTTTAAACTGTTTTAACTTTTTTTTAGCTTTAGTGTTGTGTGTTACTATGTTCTTTCTCTAAGTACCATCCCATGTTGTACCTGAGTGACACATGATGAGCTTCAAGTGGGGAATATGTATACACATAATATTTTCAAACTTTATCAATTATTGATGCTTTCTATCTTGCAGGAACTCATTGAGTCTCAATCTTTCTGAGTGCACACCCTAACGGGTGCACCAAGAAAGGGGTGGGCAGACCATTAGTGCTTCATATGATTATTTTCTCATTTCACACTTGTTATCTACACATTTATCTCCTAAAAACTATTCTCCTAAGCTTGGTCTCCTCTTTTACAATCTCCTCTAGTCTTTTACCACCTTCATTAGCCCTTTCCCTAACCTAAATCCCTCTTTTACAATTTACATGACTATGTTGACTATGTCAACTTTGTATTCTTATTGATAAAAATTATTAAGGGTCTAGGTTGGCCCCTAGTTGACCTAGTTTATGACCTAGTGATTTTTTATCAATTATGATACTAGGTCGATGGGGTCAACCTTGTTGGCCAAAACTTTTGAAAGGGTTTAGGGTTAGATATACTTATATAAACACATCCATTTCACCATTATTAGAGAGTATAAAATAATTATTATTCATTTTCACTTTACAATCTTCTCTTCCACCATTCTACTTAAGGAGTCTTAGCTTAGGGTTTTTACTTAGAGAAAAGTCTAGTCTTTTGGAGGAATCTTGGATGCTTTGGCCTTTCTTAGTGATCCTTACAAACCATAACAACCTATTTTAAAGCACATTTGGCCAAGGTAGATATTGAGTCTTGATGGGTTCATCTTCCAGGTAAGTATCTCTAACATTGCTCCTCTCTTTAGTAGATAAAAGTAGCATAAGTAATGGCTTTTGGATAATATTCTCTCTCTCCATGCATTAGGGTTTTACCTAAAAAATATTAATTAAGATTCTCTTATGCATGTTTAATTTTATCATTTATTACCCCCACTTTGTGACACAAGATTTGGTGAGCACTAGATTATATTTTTACTTTACTTGTTATTAGTATAGTGAATATGAAAACATAGGACCTAATTAGGGTTATTACATAGTTTTGCCTGACTAGAGGCTTTATAACTCTCACTAGTAATATTATTGTGGTAAAATATCCATTAATTAGGTCTATTGGATCCATATTTATCATAAACTTGATTATCTAATGCATCCCCAATTAGAAGTGTAAGTAGGATCTATCTTCTCTGAGCTAGGATTGATTTATAGATATGATGCATTTCTCATTGAATATAGTGTGCTTATGATGTTTATCCCTATCTTCATCCCACTTCAATACAATATATATGTATTTGTATGATCTTGAAACATATCTCATATAAAAAAATTTCTTCACTTAGACTTGGTGGCATTTGATGACATGCATAACATGATTTATTGTCTCTAATAAAGCCATTAAATCTATTAACCTCATTTTCATAGGATCACTCTCCATCATCTCAAGTTTATGAGCTAACTCAAGGGCTTTTATTTCAATATATATAGGTAGTTTGGCCTCACTCCCATAGACAGGTATGAATGATGAGTTTATAACAACCTTAATGGGGTTGATACTATATGCCCATAGAGTTGTCCTCAACTTGGTTTGTCAATCTCTTTGATTATCTTTTATTATTCTCTTAATGATTATGATCAATTTATTATTGGTGGAATCAACTAGAGTATTTCTTTAAGGGTAGTACTTTGAAGAATAACTTTGACATATTCCATGCTTGAGAGACCACTCAATTGTTCTTGCACCACTAAATTCAAATGCATTATCAAAAAATATTGTTAAAGGATATATAAATCTAGTCATTAGGCTTTCATAGAAGTCAAGAATATAATTTTCATTAAACTCATTAAGAGATATTGCTTCCACCCACCTTATGAAATAATCATTGGTTATAATCACCCATTTATAGCCAACACTTGAATGTGGATTCATCATGCCAATGAAATCAATATCCCATTGCATGAATGGATGATCTACTTGAACAAGATTAAGAGGAAGGGATACAAGCCTTTTTTTATCTATGAAGAATGCACACTTTTGACACCTCCTTACCCATACATAAGAGTCTTTAAACAAGCTAGGCTAATAATACCTAGGCCTCATTACTTTTATTACTGTGGTCTTAGGTGAAAAGTTCCCTCTAGTTGGTCCATCATGGAATTTTTATAATAAATTTTCAATTGAATAAGTTTCAACACACCTCAACAACATCCCATTAAGATCAATTTTAAAGAGGAATCCATCCACAAGAACATAGGGGATGGACTCTAATCTAAATTGTCCTCTCTTTGCTATATCCAAAGCTATAAGACACTCACCTATTTGAATAAATATTACCATATCTTATGTCCAACTTAGAGAGAGTGAAGGTACAAGTGTATTAGGACCATATTGTAATGCCAAAATAATCTCTTTTTCTTATTGAATGTCTGATGCCAATTTTTCACATATCCCTCTTCCTCTTACCAGCTTAGTATCCTTAATCTCAAAATCATACTCCATAACCTTGGTTATCCATATAACCCTTTCTCATTCAAATCCTTGTTCAATAGGAAGTCTCTTCTGATTGGGTGGGTCACAATGACATGAATATTGTTTTTATAAACCATATGCCTAAAATTATTAAGGCTCCTTATGATTTCCAACACTTGATTCTCAATGAAGGTGTATCTTTATTCATAATATTATAGCCTTTGACTAAAGAAGGTAATAGGATTTTAAATACCTTAAGTATTCTATTGTATCTACATAGATGAGATGGTGTTAAGGTTAGGAAAAGCATACAAGAATAAATCCTTTGAGAAATCAAGATTGATAAATGTTGGTTCTTATGAATTGGATTACTTAATAGCCTCAAAACTATTTTTAATTTATTTGGTCTAAGTGAAAACTTGGTGCTTCTTCAACATGGCTATAATATGCTTCAAAAGGTTGTAAAAACTAGGTATGAACCTTCTAACAAATTTAATTTTTCCCAAGAAAACTTTGTAAACCTTTATTACATTTAGGTAAAGACAAAGCCAATATGGCACTCACCCTTTCAAGATATATAAAAAACCCATCCTTGGAGATAATGTGGCCTAATAAATTACCCTATTAATCTATAATAACACATTTCTTGGGTTTTAGAGATATCTCATATTGTCTACACCTTTCAAAAATCAATCTAAGATGAGCTAGGTGATCACTAGAATTCTTTGAGAAAATTGTTATGTCATCAAGATAAATTAACACCATTTGATTGATCAAACATTTAAAGTCCATATCCATGGATCTTTGGAATGTATCCCCTATATTAGATATCCAAAATGGCATTCTCTTATAGGCATATGTGCCACATTGAATAATAAAATTTATCTTATTGTAATCTTCTTCCTTCACCAATATTTGGTTGTATCCTAAGTAACCATCCAAGAAAGAGAAGCATTAATAACCTATAACCACTTGAAGAATTTTATATATAGAGCATAAGGGATAATTATATTTCAATGAAACCCTATTCAAATCTCTAAAATCTACACATAATCTGATCTCTCTAGTCTTCTTTCTCAAAAGAACTAGGTTAGCACTCCATGAAGAGTGCTTAATAGGAAATATGATTCTTGATTCTATAACTTGTTTATCTCTTTTCTCATTAGCATATCAACTTTAGGATTAATAGGCCTTTATCTTTATCTTATAGGCTTGGAATTTGGATCAATCTCTATGGTATGTTGGGCTAATATAGGATCAAGCCCCTTAAGGTCACTATATTCCTAGGCAAAGACATCATAAAATTATCTACATTACTTTAAAAATGCATCTCTCTCAGCTGAAGTAAATACGTTTCTAAGATTAATAAGCTTGTATTTAATGATAACCACTCTCTCATGATGTTATTCTTTGGTATACATGTTCACCTTGTCCTTTCTCATTGAATATGTTCTCAAGAGTTATCATCCATTTGGGAAGCTTATTAGACCTCAATTATATAATTTAAACTCCATATTGGTGATGCAATTTAGCTTGGTTTTTATAAGAAAACTTAGCTTCTTGTTTAAGAAAATATGTTATTTGCTTGTCACACTCAAAAATTTTCCAATTGACATCATTATCTAGTATTGATGGGCTTACAACCACCTTGATATGTGGCTAAGTTTTTAAATTCTTGAAATCATTAGGAATGTCAAATTGATCTCCCACTCAAGCTAACTTATAATCATGTTGATTCTCCTCTCTTGGAACTGATTGGATGTTGAAGGCTTCAAAATATTCAATAAGGTCCCATACCCTATGCTTGTATGACTTTAAAAATGGATTCTTGGTAGCACTTTACTTTTTACTTGGTGGACTACTAGTTCACTATATATAAAAAATTGTAATTGCTTCACTTATTTTTTTAATTTACTATTGAAGCCCATGTATAAGAGCCTCATAATGAGTTGCATTACAAGTATAAATAAATTGAAATATAATTGTAGAATAGTACCTTTCATTTGAAGGAGAATATAGAATTATACCTGCCCCTACTCCATTATTACTTCTTGAACTATCAAATAATAACATCCATAAGCCATCACTATCTTCACTTATAGAGAGATTTCATGGTTGTACCTTATTCATGCCAATAATATACATCTATACCAGCTTATTCAACACCTATATATGGATCATACTTATGGTTTTATTTTCCCCCCTCTTCAAGGAAAAGATTTGATATGTCTTCAAGAGATAAAATTAGTTATTGGTCATTAGGATGCTCCTATTCATCAATGATGGTGTAATTGAAATTTTAAATGTTTGTCTTGTATGGATAAAGATGAAACTTAGACATAGGTTCAAATCTGATTTTAACCATAGTGCCATATCTAGTTTTTAAATCCATGTATAACTACTTAGATGATAAGTAACCCCAAATCCTGACGCTAAAGTCTCTTGACAAGAAAAGAGAAAACTAGGGTGGAAACTCCACTACAAAAACATATTGAAAAATAAATAAATTAGGACGAGTATGAAGAGTAAGGCTCAAACATTTGATCATACCCACAGTGTTAGTAGCTAAACCATCTAATTACAAGACACCTTTGGTATTAGGCTCATACTTTAGGTCTAACTTATCAACTATTTATTTAGGCGTCACCGAGATACTTACACCACTACCTATCATGAAATTATGTACTAGGTAATATCTAATAATCAATGAAACATAAGAAGGAGGCGGTTTACCATCTTTGCTTGGTTTCCCACTAGTAGATGTAGGAGTGCTTATGAAAACTGAACTTTCTCTTCTCGTTGATGTTTTTTAAAGGATAAGTTTTGACAACTCCCATTGAAGTATATCCATTTGTCTAGGAATAACCAATGTATCCCACATAGGAATACTCGCATTCAACCTCTTCATTTAGTCTACAATGTTGATGCAAGAGTTACTAACCTTTGGATATCCTTTAGGAGTTTCCATATTATTTTGAGATTTCATATTTTGGGGTATAAAGGCACCCTTTGTATACACATAATATTTTTTTTAAATTTACCACGTACTAACACTTTCTCCATTGCAGGAACTTATCAAGTTTCAATCTCTCTGAGTGTACACCTTAAAGGATGCACCAAGAAAGGGGTGGGAAAACCATTGGTGCTTTGAAATATTATTGTGGATTTGTATCATTCCTACCATTTATCCAACTTCCTTATAGTATGTATCTATTTTCCTCATATGATGCCTCCCTAAAATCATATAATCATGAAATATGGTTAAGTTTGAAATCATAGAACACTGAAGTATGACTAAGTTTGAATTCCAATAGGAACCTCCAAAATTTATAATTTACTTTATAGCTCCTAGAGGTCAAAAACCACTCTTAAACATCTTGAAAATATGAATATAAAATATAACTTAAAGTATAATAAATTATTTGTCCATGTCTAAATGTCAACTTATACTTAAATGTTTATTTTTTATTTATACTACCTATTTTTAGCCCCATCCTAAACTAAAATCTTTCTTTCACCATCTATAGTACTAATTCGGCCTAGGTTGACTATATTCTTAGAGTTTAGCAGTTTAAAATATAGAGTATATTATGTCTACCATTTATTCAAATTATTAAAAACACATTACGGGTCTAGGTCAGCTTTGGCCAACCTTGAATGAGACTTAACTTATTTTTATCAAATAATGATATAGAGTCGATTGGGATGACTTTGTTAGCTAAAATTTTAGAAATTTTTAGGGTTAGATTCATATATATACACATCCATTTTTTCCATTTAAGAGGAAGATAAAAAGAAGAAGAATATATTTTGTGTCTACTTATCCACCATTCTACTTGAGCATAGATTAGGGTTTCAATACTTTGTTGGAAGATATGGATCTTGTCTTGTAGAGAAGTCTTTTAGATGCATAGAGAAGTTATGTAGCCTAGACCTGACTTATCATTGTTATCCTTACATACCACAACAACATCTTACAAAGCATCTTGGCCAAGTGAGAGATTAAGGCTCGATGGGTTCATCTTTAAAGGTAAGTATTCCTAACATTGTTCCTCATTTGTAAGAGTAGATAGATTTGCATTTGTACTTATATCCCATACATTAGGATTTCCCATACATTGATGTGAGTATAAATATGCAAGGGAAATTTAATTTTTATGGTTATTACCCCCACTTTGTGCCATAAGCTTTGGCAAGCACTAAATTAGATTTTACCTTGATTTACATAAACTTTGTGAATATGAAAACATAGGACCTATCTAGGGTTATTGCATAGTGTTGCTTGACTAGAGGATTTAGAACCCTCTCTAGTGATGTTATTGTGGTAAGAGATCCCTTGGTTAGGTGTAGCAGATCCATCTTGGTCATGACCTAAAATATATAATGTATCCAAAATAGGAAGTGAAAGTAAGATTTATATTCTCTGAGCTAGGATTGATTAATAGATAAGTTGCATTTCCCTTTGCATACACCCTTAACATTTTGATTTTTTTTTTGAGATAATTGAGCCTTAGGACATGTATTAACATATTTTGTTCCTTGAGACATAGAAGGCATAGTGTTTTCACCTTTACCCATCTCTTGAGCATCATCAATTGCTCTCATTTTAGACTTTGTATTGGCTGCTATAGAATTATCACCAACCTTGTGCTTCCAAACTCATTGATTGAACACCAATCTCCATCTTTAAATTTTATGAATGTGGCATCTAATTCAACTTGCTCTCCATTAATCCTTACTTGATTTGGAATTTTAGCTTCTTTCATAGAAGGAATGGTTCTATTTTGTGCCATACAAGTTAATTAAACACTTCATTCTTATTAGAGGACTAATTATGAGGTTGATCCCATTGAGAATGCCAATCATGATTATGTACCAATTTGTTTTGAGTAGGTACTAGAGATATATAAATGGAGTTAACATTGGGATTATAGCTATTATATGGTCTAAGATTGGTAATCTATGCTTGCCCTTAAAAATTTCCTTGGAAAGGTGGCCTATTAGACCGATAGGATTGATTGGATTGATATAAAGCTTGATAAGGTCTATATTAGTATTTTAGATACCTCTTAATAGCCACCATATCATTTTATTAAGCCTTAACTAGGTTTCTTAACTCTTGCATTTCACTTACTTTAATAGGGAAAGCTTGTTCGTGACCGGTGAGTATAGAAATAAGAGCAAGAGTGGGAGTAGGGGGATGTATATTATGAAATAAATGGCATGGGAGGTAATGGGGATACCTTTTCATCTTATATGAGGTTATTTTCAGATTTGATGGCAAGGTATTAAGATTTAGGTGAGGTCTCTCCTCCCATGGATTGTATCATAACAACTATGTCACTATTCAATGCCATGATATAGTAGGGGAAGGCATAATTTGGATTAGGTATCACAAGAATTGGGATCCTATCCCATGTTTTTTGGAACTTATAATTTAATTCTTCCATGAGTTCTCGTAGATTTCTATTGATAGTAGTCAATTGTTCAACTAGTGACAAATGATCACTCTTGTCTTCAAACCTCTTATTCAAATTCTTGTTGGAAGTATAGTTATTGAGAGGGGGGTGAATTAGTGTAAAAACTTTTATTTAAATTTAAATGATCATTTATTAACCATTCAAACTAATATAGAGATATGGAAATGCATAAACAACTATTCATATGAACATGAAGTAGGAACAAAACGCATGAACACAAGAGCTACATGAGAAAACCTCATGGGGAATAAAAACCACTAAAACATATCTTTCGATACATTCCTATAATAAATTAATCAAGATTTAGTGAGGCACCAACCCTACAAGGAGCATCAACCCCTCATTAGTCAAGTACCAACTAAACCAGGCCTTTAACAAGCATCAACTTAGCTAGTGGTTGATTTTTTAAGCACCATGCTAATGCGGTTTAAATTTGTTGGTATTATTTACTCTTTTTTCAACAATGCTCCTGCCATGGATTTATGATTTAAATGCCAAACAAAGGAAGTATGATATGCTCATATAGTTGGATTTTGGTGATGAGAGTTATTTTAGCCAGTGGTTGATTTTTTAAACACTATGCTAATGCTGGCTAAATTTGTTGGTATTATTTACTCTTTTTTCAACAATGCTCCTGCCACGGATTTATGATTTAAATGCCAAACAAAGGAAGTAAACCACTCATTTTGTAGGACCATTTATTTGGAGAGGGTTAAACTTAAACAATTTAAGCGTAGAGTTGCAGCAACTACCTAACCTAAGATAAATGCACTTTTATACAAACAGGAATTCATTTTAATTGTCAAACTAGATCCATGAATGAACCCAAAAAGCTATGGAAATAAAGAACACCATCGACATAAAATATGAGGGGTAAATAACAATTTGTGTTCCATTTTATTCATTATAAGACTTTCTAATTACGTCCTACTCTTGGTTGGCTTGTCTTGCCCCTAATGGAAAAGGAACCTGTGATCGAAGCTTTGCTGCAGCTTTATTTTTTTAAAGAAATGCATCTTATAATACTTAAGAGAATAATTACCTAGATCAACTAAGCATTAGGATTACAACGAAAATCTCTCCCTATATTGACAAGGAAAGAAAGTACCTTTGCAAGCGCCCCAGTGAGAAAAGAATTGACATTGTTCCGAAACCACTCAAGCCTAGCTGGGACAGTCAAAGCTAAGTCTTGTCTAAAAACTCGCAACTTCTTTGAACTAAGTGGGGTGGTAGCTTCTTGAAAAATAGCTTTGCATTGTGTCCTCAAAAGAAAACTGATCACTGCAAACCAAATTATATGCCACAGATTCTTGCAACTGTCCTTAGCCATCCAAGAATCCTCTAGAAGAGGTTCTCACTAAGAGAGGGGCAGTAAAAATGATTTTGAAATTCAGCTTGTAAACAACCCTAAAACCCTCTGTTTGTTGAACACTTCCAGAAGATATGGGTAACTATCTCCTCTTTGCCACACACAATGCAAATAGTGTCTGTGCTACTCACCTAACTCAACCGTGCTTTGACAGCTAAACATCAATGCGTTAGTAGCCATCCTAGCATCTTGCTTTCCAAATAACTTGACAATGTCATTGCCATCTCATTTTAGGGTCCTTGACCTGCCACCGATTATTCAAATAGGGGCAAAAGCATTAAATTGTCTCACTTGATTATACAGGTCCTTTGTCTTATATTAAAAAAAAGATCTTCCAGTGCTCCATTTTCAATCCTTCCAATAGGAGTTCTCTAGTGCTCTCTGCACTCCTAAACCCCAAACCTTAACATCTTTGAGGATCCCATCTCACAATATAATTACACTTTATATAATTTTTCCTCCTAACCATCACATTAACACCCTATTACACTTTGGACTAATGTGAAAGCCGCCTTATCTTTTACAACCCACACCGCTACATGGAATCTTTACCTCCCTTCTAATTCTAAAATATCTCATGCTTCTCTTACATGAGTACATTCTTTCTTGCCTGCCAAGACAACAACTATTACATATAATATCACATGCCTAATCATTGTAATTTTATTTGGGAACTGCAACCCCTTTAATTATAAATGCAGGTGAGAAACCCTTATCACTTACACCCTTCAACACACAATGCTTTATTGTTCGAGGTCTGAGGTGCTTGCTTGCTGGTATCTCGTGGCCATCACCTCCATGTTGTCCCCTGCTCCTGTCGGTGCACCTCTCACCTTGTTCCTCGGTTTGCACCTCTTTTGTTATCAAATGCCTCACTCTTTTTTTTCTTAGCTGTACATCACCTGGCTTCATTCGGTCTCACCGCTCGCGACATGGAAGGGCCAAGCTGTGATCACCAAATCGCTGCCTCCGGTGGTTGTCTTCTTCACGAGACAAAAAACTACAAATTCTGGGTATGCAATTATAATATTGCTAGCATAGATGTTTCGTACATGTTACAGAATGCAGGAGATTATAACAAGAGTGCCCCAAAGTATGTGACTTGTCCCTGGAAAAGAGCTGATTGAACTATATTAGGCTGAAGTCTACGATCTGAGAGATTGATGCTTGTGGATGTGCTTACTATCAGATAATTTGCATCCAGTTATTTACGATTATGTAGGCATATTTGATTAGCACCATGAGCCATAGTACGAAACCCCTAGGTTGGAATATGGATAATGACAATATTGAAGAGACGTACATCGTAACATAGAATTAAACTGGTGTTATAGAATTAAACTGGTGTTTATAAGCCCTACTAGTATTATTTATTTGATGCCCACAATAGATTACAGAAGTTTGTTTGCCTTCGGAAAAATACTGCTCTTACCAGTTATGACAATACAAAAATTGTTTAGTAGCGCAATGGTCACAGGTTCAAATAAACTAGAAGAAACTTCAATTCCGGTGCTATAGTTATTGTGGATGCATTAACTTTTTATGAGTTGCATTTGATCCTTTCATTGTACATTATTTGATCCTTTCTGTAAACAAGGGCTCAAAAATGTAAACAGATCTTGCATGAAGTGTTACATGGTTATGGGTGTAGTTATGTGGGAGGCATATTTATGTGGACATTTGTAGAAGCAGCAAACTAATACAAGGATAGATATTTGCCCACATAAAATATTAAGGTAAATCAAGAATAGCCAAATCTTTTTATAAGATTAACGCAGAAAAAAAGATAGCAGCTCTGTTTTGCAAACTCAAATATACCTGCAAAGGCAGGGCTGGGCTGTCAGGTCAAAACTAAATAAAAAACTAATCACAAAAAAGTAACAATTGAGTGGGAAATATCGGTGATAGAAAATAAAAATGAAGCCAACACTTAGAATGTCATCAAAAGAAGTCAACACTGAAAAGGTAATCTAGGGTAGAAATGATTACAGATCACTGGTTGAGCTCAAGGATAGGCCGCAAGCTAGCTTCTCCAATTGCTAATTTTCCGGCACAAAGAATGATGCCTTCCTTCCTTTGGAACAAAATCATTAACCCATACTCCAGACAAATTATTTCTTTTAAAATATAGCATTGAGCATCGGAAATTACTCAACGTAGCATGTGTGCTTTTGATAAACAAAATATGTTTTTGGAACATATTTAAAAATCTTTAAAAATGATTCTAAAAAACAATGAAAACTCTCTGAAAGACTCAGTTACCACAACAAATTTCCTTTTTTACTTGGTCACTGATGGATAAACGTTTTGCAAGTTGTCATAGCAGCTCCAGATTTCCAAATTGAAAATGTCTGCTGGAGAATAGGTGCTAACTTTATTTTTATTAGTTCATTTTCCCAATTTCTATCGTGTTTATATCATAAGGTGCCTAAGAACACAAAGAGAGCTACTTATCACTGCATAGTCACAAGGTCACAAAATCTGTCCGGATCCAAATTTTTTGGCCAAGATGGATAAGTTTGTCTGGGTCGGTTCTGTTTTTTTCAAAAAAAATTATTTGCTTTATTTTTTATTTTTTAGGTTTTTTTCTGTGTTGCAGGAATCGCCCCCCCACGTTTTGCGTCTCGATACGCCTTGGGTACCTGTACGTCCCAGGTACCTGTTGGAGACGTCCCAGAAGTGTTCGGAAAGATAAACCCAGTCTGAAGTCAGCAATTTAAAAAAAAAATGTAAACCCAGTCTAAACCAAACAGTATATAAATAAAATATTAAGTATAAGTTTACATTTAGATAGGGACATCTAGTTGCGTATACTTTAAGTTATATTTTATTTATATATTTTCAGGATGTTTGAGAGTGGTTTCGTACCTCTAGGAGCTATAATGCAAATTCTAGGTTTTGGAGGATCCTATCATATTTTAGACTTAGTCAAATTCCAGGGTTTCAGGGTTTTAGACTTAGCCATATTTCAGGGTTTCAAGATTTCAAGGAGACATCATAGGAGGTATGAAGGCTGCATGAAGGGATGTAGGTATGATAGAATAGTATGAGAACATCTCTCGCAAAGTGCGCCAAGACGATCCCACCCCATTCCGTGTGCACCCATTAAGGCAGACACTAGGAGATTCAATGAACAGATGAGCCCCTACGAGAGAAAGTGTCAATAAATGATAAAGTTGAAAAATAATGGGAGTGGCCTTCAAGATTTTGTGGGCAATCGAGATGATTTATTCTAGATTTGAATGCATATTTTGTCTTTGAAGTAATGAATGAATGAATATTATATATTTTCAAGTGTTTTATATTTTATAGACAAATATTTTCATACTATGTAGTTTCAAGTGTTTTACTAAAAAATGAGTAATATGCATTACACACACACACACACACACACACACAGATGTACTGATGACGTATCCAAATCAAGGTTTTTGAAAAATGGCGTATCTGCGTACCCGAGACGTCCCTGTACCCATACCCGTACCCAAACAACATAGTTTTTTTGCACCAAAAAAACCCAAAAACCATAAATATCATATAATATTAACATTTTATATTATTTTATTAGTGTTTTTCATTGTATTTGTCAGTTTTACATATTTATAAAACTAAGCTCACGTATATATATGTATTTATTCCGGATCGGATTTTTCCAATTTTTTTAAGAATTCAGGATTTTGAATCTTTTTACCCTCCCGAATGTTTTGACCATGCTTATCAGGGTTATACCAAATACATAGCGATGATTTATTTACCAGTACGATGTTTTCCTTTTTCTGGGTCTTAAATGTTTAAAATGAAATATTCACTACAGGTTAGCAATGAGCATGTATATGTAGTCATAACTATCAGTGACAAAATGACCTTTATCTTGTTGCTTGGTTTGTAAAGTCATTTCCAGATGACTTTAATAATGTTTATTACGTTGTTAAGCCATTGCTGGATGAGATTTCTATCATATTTTAGTTAATCAACTCAAGGATGGAAGTGATTATGTACTTGCATGATCACCATGCAGCATGTTTGACCTGCTGTTCAAATTCCCTTTTACAAGTCACTTCTATAGTTATCATTTCTGATGGTAATGCCATGCAATCTTTGTCAAAGTAATTTTTATTAGAGTCAAAATTCCTTTGTTGACCAAAAATACATGTGCTTGTGAACATTGTTACTCGATTACCTCTGTTTTGGATGCCATCACATGCTTTTATGCATGTCAAGAATATTTTTTGGTGGGTTGTATTGATAATATTTTATTTCCTCTTCATGGTTGGATTGGGTTCATTGTCAATCTTTCTGAATTGCTTGTTATGATGTGGAAGATTGGACCCTGCTTTTGGGGATTTTAATCTCGAGTTGTTATTAATGATAGCATCTGTGCAGTTAGAATTGCAGTTAATTATGAATGTATGATAAATGTTTAACATTTTCTCAGTTTACATTTTGGGGAATTGATTTTTCAGGCTGATGAGAATGTGGAAAGTGATGTTGGAATCTCATCAAACGCAAAACCAGATAATAGCTGAGGCCAAATCTGTTGGAAGCTCTGTTGGTGGTAGAATTTCTAGCGAATCGCATCGACAGGCAACACTTCATCTAGAAAATGAGCTTCAGAGATGGCATACAAGCTTTAGCAATTGGATCAGTGCCCAAAAGGCATATGTAGAAGCCCTGAATGGTTGGCTCTTGAAGTGCATTATTCAAGAACCTGAAGGCTCTTTGAAGGGAAGGGTATCCTTCTCCCCTCGAAGAGTTGGTGCTCCTCCTTTATTTAGTATATGCAAGGATTGGGTTCCTGCATTTGACAAATTGCCAGAGAAGGCAGTTGCTCATGCCATCCGAAGCTTTGCAGTAGACATTCGGACTCTATGGTCACAACAAGATGATGAGCAACGCCAGAAACGGAAGGCCGACAACTTTGCCAAAGCTCTCGATAAAAGGATTGCCTCCTTGCAAAGGATAGAAGTTAGGCTGATTGATCCTCACCTTTCCCTGAATGAAAAACATGAACTGGACCAAGACTCTGCTATATCGGCTGATAAGAGAATGTCAATAGATTCTTTTAGAAAAAAAGTGGAGGAAGAGAAGGTGAAACACCATAAGGCTATGCAACATACTCATCATCAAACGTTAAACACTTTGCAGACAGGATTGACATTTATATTTGAGGCATTGACAGATTTTGCTGAAGGCTCCTTGACAACTTATAAAGAACTCTATACTTACAGTGAAAGACCAAAATTAACCTATGAAAATGGTGGTATGCCACACAAAGATGGTTAAGGTTCAAGGCCAGCGTTTCAAGAGGAAAGAATGACTATTACATTGTGTATATCTAGGGTTTCTTGTCTTGAAACCTGAAGTATGCTTAAGCATTTCAATATGTAGAATATTTTTTTTCTGATCAGACAGTACATTGGAGAAGTTGCTAGTCTGTCAAGATAGGCATGGAGGATGCCTCAAGTTGTACATTATTTTATCGAAGAGGCAGAGAAGGTAAATAACCTGTTTATTGGAGATGAAAGGAGAAACAGAATTATGAATCTGTAAACAACTTGTTGATTGTTTGTCACATGATTGTCAATTATTTCTACATGAAAGTGACATTTTGAAATGAAGTTGTTTCAGACATGATCAAAAGCTGAGTGCATTCATGGTGAGATCTTTATCTCCATAGACAGACTAGGAGTGACTCTTCAACTTGTAAATGTAATTTTTTATGATGAATGATAAACATGTAGATTTCAGATTAGGGGGTTCTCTATATATGTAAATCTATATGCAAGAATTTCTGGCACAAAAATAAACATGGGTAAAGAATGTGGGCAAGTAAATGAAAAGCAGGCACACTACCCTTCAATTCTGATCATGTTTTAGTGAAGTCCCAGCTTTGGCAAGTTTGAAAACAAATTCAATTTTTAGATAAGCGTGAAATATTTTTGGTCCGAATGTTGCCATCTTAGTGATCATACAGTGGATTGCATGCCTCCTGATAACTCTTTTAACTTTTGAAATCAAACAAAGCCCTTTTTTATTGTTTTTGTT
This sequence comes from Torreya grandis, assembly GCA_037957365.1. Taxonomy (NCBI): domain Eukaryota; kingdom Viridiplantae; phylum Streptophyta; class Pinopsida; order Cupressales; family Taxaceae; genus Torreya; species Torreya grandis. The sequence goes on from JARHVA010000024.1 coordinate 4,392,187, forward strand.
TCAAATAAGTGATCTTAAACTCCAGTTTTTTCAAGTATTAAGGTTGAATAATTATTTGCCACCTTCTGATTAGAAAGCTTCCATGAACTAATAAAAACTACATAACAAATAGTATAGGGAAAAAGGGAACTAGTCCCCAACATCATCACTAGATTCTAGAATCCCCAACATCATCACTAGATTCTAGAACCAAAACCGTCAGGGCACGCTCAAGCTCCTCGTCTTCCAAAATCAAAGCATTTAGAGTTGCAACCAATTGAGAACGGCATAAGTGGAAGGATTAATGTAAAGCTTAGTGTAAATGGCATCAATTTTCCAACCTTACATGATATCCTCAACGACTTCCTTCAATAACTTCCAACACTGCATCAACGTACACACCCAGATAAATTCAAGCTGCTACATGTCTTCATGGATGGCAAGTGTATTGCTAACCCCAATCATGATAATTTGCACCCCAGTGAGTTGTGCCACCTTGATGGTGTCAAGCTTTGTGGTTAACTAACTAGGATCCTTCATACTTTGAAGGACGAAATCAATATAGGCTCCCTCTCCCAACCTTGCAGATACATGTGCCCCGAGTAAATAAGTAGCTGCCCATTTCAAGAGCTTCTTATCTTTGATACCTTCCAACAACGCAAAAATTTAAAGCTTGTTTTGTTGTCATCTTGGTCTATTCGTCCAGTAAATCCATTTTTTCAACCCAAGAAGGAAAAATGAACATCAACCAAATACAAGTGTTACTCATTTCTCTGTTATCTTCCTTGATAATACCCTCAGAAGTAACTTTCCCCTGTTCTCTGTTATGCACATAGGGGAACCCTCACCACCCATTTCAAACTCTTATCAATTGATAACAATGCAAGACCCAGCACACACCACTAACTAAGGAGAGACGCCCCTTAGCATACCTCTTAGAAGCAAAGGTCAAGAAAAATGCTATTTAAAATTAAAACGAATTCAAGAAAAATAGATGACTTTTATGAACAGTGTAAATGGATTAAACCACACTTATAGAAAGAATCATATAGTTTCTTCATGTGAATAAACCCAAGAGGAAAAAATCCCAAGCCACTAGTATATGAGCATGATAAAAGTAAATTATATTAAAATTTAAACATGAAATTTATTTTTATTATATTTTTAATACATTTAATTTATATAAACATATTTTTTTTACTATTTTATAAGTCACAGTGAATAGAATTGACATTATGTAATGGAGAAGCTACGATTTGATTTATAATTATTATTGACATTTCAAACCACCTCTTAGATTCATCATCGTATCAAAAACGATATCTCAATAAAAATAATTAATAACCTAAAAACATTTTATAATAATAATAATAATAAATTTTAAATATCTTATTTATAAAATAAAAAAAATAAAAAATAAAAAAGAAATCTAACCTCATCAACTAAACAATAATTTTATAAAATAAATATTAAATAAAATTAATTTGATATATAATAGACTCTAAATCAATATTTAAAAATATAAATAAAAGATATGCCATGAAAACAAGTTTAATCCATTCAACCACAATCATATGCACTAAATGATCAAGCAAACACAAGTGTGGATTTAGTTAAGTTGTGAAAAATAAGAATACAAAACAAAAACTCGTGTAAAACGAAAACAATTGAAAGGATTTTGAATAAAAAAAAGAAATTAAAAAATCACAAAAGTAATTAAAAGCCTTTTTAATCTAAAAATTGGTAAATAAATAATATTGTAAACATCATCCTATATTAAAGTTTAAATTATTAAAATTTTGACAGTTTAAAAGTTAAAACTCTCTCAATCTGGGTGGTAGTGTAACAAAGATAAATAAATTATAATTAAATTGTGATATAAATATCTAAAGTTAAAATATTTAAAATATAGAAATAAAGTATAATTAATTAATTTTAAAAATAAAGATAAAAGTGAAATGCGAGGCTTACATTTATTTCATTTTATTTCATGATATATTAATGGTCATTAGAATATGATAGTAGAAATATGTAATTGGAATTTTATTCATGACTGCAACCTAATTTCTTTGAGCCAATATGACTCTGTTGCTAGGATCATGTTGTACAAATTTACTAGGGCTATATGATTGATCCATATGAAGTGAGAAATAGCCAATGAAGAATTTGATGATTGCATTCCCTGATTTTGATCTTTAAAAATCTCACTCAATTTTATGCGCTTTGACTTTAATAACTTCTAAAATAAAATTCTTCTTCTTACCTTAATTAAGCAACAATATCTGAAAACACTAAGAAAACATGTGTTTTGGGTAAACTAGAGAATAACAAAAATATATCAATATTTTTCAGATCCCTAAACAATAATAATATCAATAAAATAATAAACTTCAACAATTGGAATAGTTCAAATAACATGCAAACCCAATGTGATGTGGTTTGTGCCTAACATAAACTTATGTGCTTCACTGAATACTCTAATGATTGATTGATTCTTTGTAGAATTCTTGTAAATACTAAAGAGATTCCTATGGACAATAAATTAATTATCTAGATTTCCTTCAATCTAATTAAATTACAATGCTTGTGTATTTATAGAAATTGAATTCAAATTAGTACTCTTATTGGCATGCTAATTGATAAAATAATGAATAAAAATGAAAAACATGGGACCACATAAGACGAGTGTACCTGGACCAAAAGGGGTCACTAAAAACACCAAGAGTGTCCTCAACACTCCAAATTATCTAGAGCATTGAATACGCTCTAGAAACATAGCCCAAAACACTTAAAAACAAAGAGAAAAAGTGAAAGGGGGAGAGGGAAGAAGGGGAGACCATTAATGATACATAATTGAGATTGAATAAAATAAATTAAAACACCCTAAAATTATATAACTTAACGACTAATAAATGCATAAGGGCCATTTTTAGGTGTCTATATTTTACCTTACTTTGGGATGTGTGTGTGTGTGTGTGTGTGTGTGTGTGTGTGTGCACGGGCATACATATTAAAATATAAAAAAGACATGGTATAGTTACAAAATTTTATGTGCCTGAAGCTTTAAAGCAAAATACAATGTACCTAAGAATATGGAAAAATATTTCTTTTTTCTACTCATGTATGGTTGTGTGCCAAATAATAATAATCTGCTTAAATATAAAAAAATCAAAACAAGATACTTGGTTCTAGCCAGAAATGGGATGGAGTTAGGCTCCCTATAAAATTCAAGCCTCCACACCTTTCTAAAGTCCAAAACACAAATATGAGTACAATTTTTTAGTAATATTTTGGATAAAAGCTAGATAAAATTTTGAGTGTTGCGATAAATAAAATTGAGTATAACGTTGAGTAAAATCTTCAATAAAGTTTACATAATATCAATGTAGAGTAGAGTTAGAAACCATTATTAACCATGGGCCTCCACATTTGAATTCAATTTGAATAACTATAAAATGGAGTTAGGCACTCTAGTAGTCATAGATCTCCAAATCCATCTTGCCAAATATGGTAATACACATAATAATATGTATATGAGTATGATGAGTGGGATATATGCTCCCATTTTGAGATTTGAGATAAACCTATGAAGCCCTTATCTTAAAACAAAGGGATAAGATGCACCATGTGTAAGATAAGATATAAAATCACTGTTGTATAACATATAGATATGTAAACTAGGCAACATATATGTTATGAATAAGTTATCCCATATGGGTCCATAAGATTTAAACAATATAAGATCAATAAAAATATGTTCCATATGGGCCCAAGATATAATAAATATACCATCATCATCATAATATATAGCAGTATAAATCATAAGCATAAGTTCCCCTCTAATGGATGTATGATTGAAATAATGGAAACCTTGGCAATTAGTAAACAAATTTTACATGGTATGGATCATGACAACTGAATAGGGGCATGAAACATGTCAAGCACATATTTAAGACAATCACGATAGAAGTATATCAAATATAATCAAACATGATGCAAACACTTTAGACTTTGGAATCACGCGAAGCATGTAGAAGGCACATAAAATAGTGAAATCACATCAAAAATAATGTAGACAAATCAAACACACACTACTAAATTTAGTACAATTTGCATCTCAATTTGGGTCATTTTTCAATAAGGTTATTTATGGAATGCTTCCTAATATTTTAAATGTTATTAACCCTATCTTATTCTTCTAAGTAAGTTTCTTGATCAAATTGTTATTCATTTTCATTCCAATAATCATCTTGATGTCCCTTGACATTACATAATTATCATAATTGACATTCAAAGAAGACACACTGTCTTGAACATGAAAACATGTATCTAAATCCACATTAGCTTCCATAATTTATGTGAAAGATTTATCATGTTCTACAAATGAATAGATTGGTTGAAGAGAGTTTTTTTCGTGCATGTCTTATTCCAAATCCATATTTCTATAACTTGCTTTGTGTGAGGCTAACTCTTTTTAATTTACTAGACTTTTCTTTCTTATCAAAACTTGAATTCCCATAATCACAAGGGCTTAGGTAGAGGGCTCCAACACCAAATACACCCATGTCATTTGTATATTAACATGAACCTACTGAGGTAAAACTTATATTTTCCAATCTATTATCAATGTAATCGTAAATATCATAATATTTACTATATTTGATATCATTTTGAAAACCCCTAACATTCATAGAATAATTTCCAACATCTTGAACAATAAGATCTAAAGATTGAGCCATTACAAGCACACTGGGTTAAATGATTTTTTCAAATATTGAAATGGCATAGGATTTGGGATCAAGCAAATCTAGCATAATGAAGCTACAAATATTGAATCTAAGAACATGCAATAGAATTAACCTTAGAAAATGAGATAAATTCAGATTTGACACTAACATGAAACAAGATCTAATTGGATTAAGGCACAATACATCAAGAATTTGTGAAACTCTAAAAGAGCATGCCAAAAAAATAACCGTAAGAAATTTACATTTATCACAAGATTGAGCAAGGTATAATCTTAAAAGGGGTGTAAGAGAGCATGGGTTCACCAAAATATGATATGGATAAATAAATTAATTGTAACACAAATATCCAGTTACTTTTAACTAGACTAAATATACATACGAAATATATAAATAAAGTCTAATTAAACAAGAGTAGTGAAGTGGCTTTAATACCTCCCTGTAGCTAAGTTAGTGGTGCATGGAGATGGATGGTACTCTTTTTTTTAATAAGCAATTGGCAGAATGAAAAATGAAAGGCATGGCAAAAGGAAATTTTAGAATATTTTCCTAAAAATAAGGCGATGGCTATTTTTTTTAGCATATACCCATAATTTATATATCACATAACCATTTTTGTTACATATGCTTCTGAATCCATTTTGTAATACCTCGTAACAAAATTCAGGAGCCACGATCCCATGGGATCAATTTATAAGTATAAAAGTTGTTGGTAGGATTGTTTCCTTGTCTAAGCAAAAAACATTAGAGAAAAAAATTGGCTACACCATTAATTGGATTAGATGCTATCAAATAGATTTTTGCTATCACAATTAAAGTATTAATAATCAAATTAGAGTTTAAAACTAAATATTGTTATATTATTATAACAAGTTCAATGCTTGTATTTTCCCTATTACTAGATTTGTAATAATTGATTAAGTTATGTTTTTTTTATAGATAGTGGGTTTACAGGACCCGTGCCCGATAAAAAAATAAGAATATATAAAAAAAAACACCAATGAAAAGATTTTCATTTCTTAGCTGTAATAGTGACTAAGTTATTAAAAAACTTAAAATATATTAGTAGGGCGTAAAAAATAGAAAATCAGTTCAGATAAAAAAAAGACATTCTTAAATCTAATCAATTTATATGATTTCAATGAACTTGTAACTAGACACAGGTTTAGAACAATCCCTAGTCAGTAAAGGATGCTTCGTAAGACCTGAACCAACAACCATCACATTAGAACCAGGAACTATCGAGGCAGACAAAGAGTCCAACTACTTGGACTTGCATTTGTCTATAGCCAAATGTTTGTTCGAAGCCATAATAACTGTTACTAGAGTCTGTCTAACCAACCATGTAGGAGAAAGGGAAATGCCATGAAACACTAGCTTGGCCAACAATTTTACCGATTCCATTCTTTGTAGGGAATGACGAACATAATGCATGTATTCTAGAGCAGGTAGAGGCGACAAAGCATTGTTTAAAGGTGGAGGGGGAAACAATGAATCAAATACTCTATTCGACTTTATCTCAGAAACTAGAGCATGAATGTAATCATGGAGAAGAGATAATTTCCTTTCGAAGTCCATGAACGTGGCCATTGGCATGAACCTAAACTTATCTTTACTTGAGAAGGACAAAGCTTCTTCCTGATCACCATCAAGGGCTATCATATCTTCATCCAAGCCTACCCTAAATACTAGATTAACAAAGAATTTAACAAAGGATTTCACCTTCTCTTTGTTGGAGACAAGGAACATGATGTTGGTAGTAAAGACAAAGGCAACCATAGAATTAACTTTGATCATATTAGTAGTAGAAAGGAATTCTTCCCCGATGATAGAAAGGATAGAAGTGAAAGCTTCTTCAAAGGAATCCAAAAGATATTGTACAAATGATGAGGCGAGACTCTACCAATGAAAGCCATTTGTGGTTTTTGGCATGAGCTCAGAACTAAAGGATAAGCCAAAGCTTCTTGCATAGCAGGCTCCATTAAACTTTGAATAGAACTCGAGGACAAACATAAAGAGTTTAAAGCTAGTTTATTGAAAAAACACAAACCAATCATAGCCAAAATATGGTGGCAACATAGGCAAAGAATGTTAGGTTGTGGAGCTAAAAGCTTCACTGATGCAGACATGGATGAGGTTGCAGGATGAGTTGCTAAGTGTCAGAAGTCTTTGGCGTTGGTCTGGCCAACCGACGTCGGCAGGTGGGAGACAGGATGCAACCGACGTCGGTCATGGATCGGCCGGCGTCGGCGACCCCCAGGCGGACAGGGACCGACGCCGGTCGCCTGTGTGGTTCGACTGCGAGCTAATTACGGGCAGTTAGCTAACGAACCAAGTGTTTGCATGAAGAGAGCTATTTTTAGACTGAGAGCTGCGGATCTAATTATTGTAATTAGATGTCTAATCATTGTTTGGATGAGATCTATATAATAGACTCATGGTTGTATTGGAAAAATTGTTCTAGTTTGAGTTGAGCAAAGTTTGCTCCTTCTGTGTGTGAAGTGAGTAAGGGTGTTCCTCCTAGTTCCCTATCAGTGCCAAGCTTGGTACTGGTTGGAGAATCATAAGGACTTGGTGAGGCAAGGACAAGGGTTCTTCAGGTGTGTAGTATCTTGGTCACAGTTGCATGGCCTATATAGGAGATCTACATGGTAAGTAAGATCGTTGATCTGCAGGTGTATGTGTGTGCAAAGTCAAGGTTCACAGGGGAGCAGAACCGTGTTTGATTTGCAGGTGTGCAGGATCATATAGACAGCAACACAATAGGGAGCAGTATTAGGCAGGATCTACTTGGAGTACAGGTGTGTACTTAGATAGAGCAAAGAGGAAGGCAAGGGAGTTCCTTCCATAAGTATGGTCTGTTGAATTGCAGGTTGTTGCAGGTTCATGGGAGATCTACTTGAAGTACGTGGAGTACTTGTTTGAGTGTGTGGAGCACTTGTGGTGTGCGTGGAGCACAGGAGGTGAACACCAACTCTGTATTTGAGTTGGGTGTTGGGACCTGAGAGGGAGAGCTTTGGGGAGAAGATTTACTGTTCACTTGAGGTGTGGGAAACCTCTGTAAGGTGGTGGAGAAGAAGTGGCATCTTCTTTATTGTATTCTTTTCTGTATAAAGTGTTAATACAATTTGTGTATTGTCTCTCATATCTTGTGTTATTCTGAATTCTAGTTACTTGGTGAATCTGGTTAATTTCCGCATATTAAGTTGCTTGGTTTGGTAATCATATTATGCTCTTTTGGTGGAGCAAGATCCTGACAAGTGGTATCAGAGCTTTTGGTTGGGATACTAACAGATTGGTTTAGATCTGGGTAGTGTGTTTTGATTACAGGTCACTCTCAGGGGTTTCTGATTAAGTGGGAGTAGAGCAATGACAGATCAAAGTAAGCTAAGAATGGAGGAGTTGAAAAGCACAGATGGTCACTCACGGTCTTATGGAAAGAAAGAGCAGGTAAAATATTATTGTTGGTTGGTAGCAGATCAGCATGAAGAAACTGAAGAAGCAGATGTAGCAGGTGTTGTTGCACAGGATGCTCTGGGAGGTTTCTTGGATAAAGTTGAGTCTTGGATAAAAGATTCGGTTGCCTCTTTCCATGCAGCCCCAGGTAGAGGAGCTGGTAAGCCTTGCCAAAGGATTGGCAAAGGGGAAGTGAAGCTGAAATTGCAGGCGGCCAACACACAGGTGTTGATGAAGGTCATGCAGGTCCCAGGTTTGGAGATATGGCTAATTTCTTCAGAAAGATTGGGTGATGAGAGATGCACAAGAACTCTCACAGCGGATGCACTTGAATTAGCTGGTGGTAAGAAAACAGGTACCCTTTATCTACTTGTTTATATTACTGATTCTTCTTCTGTTGCGAAGACGTGGCTTCGTAGGCTTGGTCACATGAGCAGGAAGGAGATGCATGTTCTTAAGCGGAAGACAGATATATTTGACAGGCTTAAGAACTGGAAAGCCTTGGTGTTTATGGAGGAGATGGCGGACAGAACCCAGTGGATGGTGCTGGATACTTCTGAGCAGGGCAGTTTGGAAATGGGTTTTGATTCAAAGAAGCTCGCGGGTAAAAAGTCATCACTCACAGGCGAACACAGGTACCGATGTTGGTCAGGAGGAACCGACGTCGAACAGACAGGTGCCGATGTCGGTTATGTGCAGACCGAAGCCGGCGATGTCGGGCAGGGTAAGACCAACGTCGGTCAGGGGGACCGACGTCGGCAGTATGTAAGACCGATGTCGGTCAGGAGGACCGACGTCAGCAGCAGGGACACCGCAGGGTCGGTAGTCAGGGACAGACGCATGGGAACCGACGTCGGTCGGATGCAGACTGTGGAGTGACCGAGGTCAGTCACTGTAACAGATTTTGGGTGGACAACACGCTGTCAAGGAGTCTCAAACACCCATACGGAGGACTGAAGACGTAAGTAGGCCCTCAAATTCATTGTTCCTCTTCTTTATACATGTTGTTGATTGTAGAACAGGAAGGATCCAGGAAACAGGTGTGAGCTTGGCATGGATGAGGATGTGATTCCTTGGAGGAGAACCAGACAGGTGTGTTTTGGTAGGGTTGCCAGCAGGTATAAAAGCACAGAGACGTACGGATACCTTAGTAGAAGAATAGAGAGAATGGATACGTGAGACGGAAGACCAGGTATATGGTCTTGAGGAGCTGCAGGACAGTGGTACAGGTTTTGACAGGTGGAGGATGAAGCATGGCTTCAGTCAATGTCAGGGTAACTACTGTGGTTTTGTCTTACCAGGTGGATGATGAGTCATGACGTCATTCTGTTGCTGTATGTGGATGGTATGTTTTGCTAGCAGGGGTGTACATACAGGGTTTTGCTGAGCTAAGGGTAAGATTAGTTCAGTGGCATGTCAGGAAGAGTTTGGATCAGCGGAATTCTTTGACATGGGAGACATGGAGATCACCGATTGATTTTGTCTTGAGTGGGAGCTGATGTGAATTAGGTGTTGGCGAGGTTCAGGATGCAGAGCCGGAGCACACTAAGGGCTGGACAGGTACAATGTTCGAAATCACATGAGGTCTGGTATAGACCTGAGTATTCCCATGCAGTGGGAGCTGTCAGAGAGTTAGGAGCCAATTCGGGGAAGTGGATTCTCAGGTACTTGAGAGGGACCGGCAGCAGGGATTCATGCTATGCAGGGTCAGGTCTTCACTACATGTGTTTGTAGGTTCGGATGTGGCAGGGTACTCGGATGACAGGAGGTACACCACGAGATGTGTGGTGGATTGTCTTCAGGATTGATCTTGAAGAGGGATACAAACCAGGAAATAGATTAGATGGAGTACAGGTACAGGTACAGTGCAGCTGTTTATCTCCAAGTGGGAGATTGTTAGGTTGTGGAGCTAAAAGCTTCACTGATGTAGACATGGAGGAGGTTGCAGGATGAGTTGCTGAGTGTCAGAAGTCTTTGGCGTTGGTCTGGCCAACCGACATCGGCAGGTGGGAGACATGATGCAACTGACGTCGGTCATGGATCGGCCGGCGTCGGCGACCCCCAGGCGGACAGGGACCGACGTCGGTCGCCTGTGTGGTTTGACTGCGAGCTAATTACGGGCAGTTAGCTAACGAACCAAGTGTTTGCATGAAGAGAGCTATTTTTAGACTGAGAGCTGGGGATCTAATTATTGTAATTAGATGTCTAATCATTGTTTGGATGAGATCTATATAATAGACTCATGGTTGTATTAGAAAAGTTGTTCTAGTTTGAGTTGAGAAAAGTTTGCTCCTTCTGTGTGTGAAGTGAGTAAGGGTGTTCCTCCTAGTTCCCTATCAGTGCCAAGCTTGGTACTGGTTGGAGAATCATAAGGACTTGGTGAGGCAAGGACAAGGGTTCTTCAGGTGTGTAGGATCTTGGTCACAGTTGCATGGCCTATATAGGAGATCTACATGGTAAGTAAGATCATTGATCTGCAGGTGTATGTGTGTGCAAGGTCAAGGTTCACAGGGGAGCAGAACCGTGTTTGATTTGTAGGTGTGCAGGATCATATAGACAGCAACACAACAGGGAGCAGTATCAGGTAGGATCTACTTGGAGTACAGGTGTGTACTTAGATAGAGCAAAGAGGAAGGCAAGGGAGTTCCTTCCATAAGTATGGTCTGTTGAATTGCAGGTTGTTGCAGGTTCATGGGAGATCTACTTGAAGTACGTGGAGTACTTGTTTGAGTGTGTGGAGCACTTGTGGTGTGCGTGGAGCACAGGAGGTGAACACCAACTTTGTATTTGAGTTGGGTGTTGGGACCTGAGAGGGAGAGCTTTGGGGAGAAGATTTACTGTTCACTTGAGGTGTGGGAAACCTCTGTAAGGTGGTGGAGAAGAAGTGGCATCTTCTTTATTGTATTCTTTTCTGTATAAAGTGTTAATACAATTTGTGTATTGTCTCTCATATCTTGTGTTATTCTGAATTCTAGTTACTTGGTGAATCTGGTTAATTTCCGCATATTAAGTTGCTTGGTTTGGTAATCATATTGTGCTCTTTTGGTGGAGCAAGATCCTAACAAAGAAAAAGAAAAAAGAAAATAATTGGTAATATCAATGACTAATCTCATCATCGAAGCATAACTATGATTATCAATGATAAGATCTATTGATTGGTTGATTGAAATATTCGCCAAAGCATTAACAATCTTATTCATTTATTAAGTTATGTTATTGTAACATGTGCGATGATATTTATAACATATATGATGACAATTTTTTTAATTGATGTGATTGATTTCAAAGTGATGAATTTTGTTAACACTCATTTATTAGTGCTTAATGATCTGACAAAGGGGTTACGTGACATGGATTGAACTTGAACAATCTAGTTATTATGCATTAATTCATGATATGGGAATCTAGGTGCGTACTAACTTGTTTTATCCACATGTAGATCTATACACTGCATGAACAGGTGAGATAGACAACATTTTAACTATTTATTCATTTTTAGCATATCATGGCACCAACACTACAAGTTGATTTTCATGAAAAGATGTTCCTAGAATCTACTTCCCTTCCTAGAGAAACAAAATCATTATCCTCCATGGTAAAATCAAGTCTTGCGTGTCTAATAAGTAAACTTTAATGAATCATTTTCCTTTTTGTCATTCTTACTTCATCGTCTTGTGAATCTAGCAGAGCCCAACCTAATGAGAACTCATCGCATCATTCAGAATTAGAAAGGCTAGTCCCCTAGAATTGTCATAAATGTCAGAGCCTAGGAGAGCATGACCCAATGGGAGATCACTGCATCATTTAGAGTCAGAGAGACCAGTCCCCTAGACATGTTAGAGATGTTAGATCCTAGGAAAGCCCAACCCATTGGGAACTCGCTGCATCATTAGGAGTGAGAGAGAAAGTCCCCTAGACCACGTCAGGAAGGAAATAAATAAACACGAACCAATCATAGACAAAATTTGGTGACAACATAGGCAAAGAAAAAGAAAAAAGAAATTGATTGGAAATATCAATGCCTAATCTCATCATCGAAGCATAACTATGCTTATCAATGATAAGATCTATTGATTGGTTGATTGCAATATTTACCAAAGCATTAACAATCTTATTCATTTATTAAGTTATATTATTGTAACATGTGCGATGATATTTATAACATATACGATGATAATTTTTTTAATTGATGTGATCAATTTCAAAGCAATGAATTTTTTTAGCACTCATTTATTAGTGCTTAATGATCTGACAAAGGGGTTACATGACATGTATTGAATTTGAACAATCTAGTTATTATGCATTAATTCATGATATGGGAATCTAGGTGCTTACTAACATGTTTTATCCACATGTAGATCTATACACTACATGAATAGGTGAGATAGACAACATTTTAACTATTTATTAATTTTTAGCATATCATGGCACCAACACTACAAGTTGATTTTCATGAAAAGATGTCCCTAGAATCTACTTCCCTTCCTAGAAAAACAAACTCATTATCCTCCATGGTAAAATCAAGTCTTGCATGTCCGATAGGTAAACTTTAATGAATCATTTTCTTTTTTGTCATTCTTACTTCATCATCTTGTGAATCTCGTAGAGCCCAACCTAATGAGAACTCATTGCATCATTCAAAATTAGAAAGGCTAGTCACCCAAACTTGTCATAAATGTTAGAGCCTAGGAGAGCATGATCCAATGGGAGATCATTGCATCATTCAAAGTCAGAGAGACTAGTCCCCCAGACTTGCTAGAGATGTTAGATCCCAGGAAAGCCCAACCCATTAGGAACTCGCTGCATCATTAGGAGTGAAAGAGGCAGTCCCCCAAACCACGTTAGGAAGGAAATAAATAAACATGAACCAATCCTAGCCAAAATATGGTGGCAACATAGGCAAAGAAAAAGAAAAAAGAAATTGATTGGCAATATCAATGCCTAATCTCATCATCGAAGCATAACTATGCTTCTCAATGATAAGATCTATTGATTGGTTGATTGCAATATTCACCAAAGCATTAACAATCTTATTCATTTATTAAGTTATGTTATTGTAACATGTGCGATGATATTTATAACATATACGATGATAATTTTTTTAATTGATGTGATCGATTTCAAAGAGATGAATTTTGTTAACACTTATTTATTAGTGCTTAATGATCTAAAAAAGGGGTTACATGACATGGATTGAACTTGAACAATCTAGTTATTATGCATTAGTTCATGGTATGGGAATCTAGGTGCTTACTAACTTGTTTTATCCACATGTAGATCTATACACTGCATGAACAGGTGAGATAGACAACATTTTAACTATTTATTCATTTTTAGCATATCATGGCACCAACACTACAAGTTGATTTTCATGAAAAGATTTTTCCTAAAATCTACTTCCCTTCCTAGAGAAACAAACTCATTATCCTCCATGGTAAAATCAAGTCTTTCATGTCCGATAGGTAAAATTTCATGAATCATTTTCTTTTTTGTCATTCTTACTTCATCATCTTATGAATCTCACAAATCCCAACCTAATGGGAACTCATCGCTTCATTCAAAATTAGAAAGGCTAGTCCCCCAGACTTGTCATAAATGTCAGAGCCTAGGAGAGCATGACCTAATGGGAGATAATTGCATCATTTAGAGTCAGAGAGATCAGTCCCCCAGACTTACTAGAGATGTTAGATCCCAGGAAAGCCCAACCCATTGGGAACTTGCTGCATCATTAGGAGTGAGAGAGGCAGTCCCCCAGACCTGTCAGAGATGTCAGAGGCTAAGAGAGCCCAACCCAATGAGAAATCACCACGTCATTTAGAGTAAAAAAGGTGAGTCCCACATATCTGTCAAAGATGTCATAGCTCAAAAGAGCCCAAACCAATGGGAATTCACCATGTCATTTGGAGTTAGAGAGGGCAGTCCCTGAACTTATCAGATGTGTTAGAGTCTGGGAGATCCTGACCAAATGGGAGATCAATGCATCATTCAAAGTAACAAAGGTAAGTCCCCTAGACCCGTCAGAGATGTTATAGCCTGAGAGAGCCTGATCCAATGGGAATCTACTGCATCATACAATGTGATGATGAACTAGTTTCCACATGTGACCCAAAAATCTCAAAATGAAGTATGAGTGGTTAACCAAGACCAACTGGGGTGTGCCATGTGTCCTTGGATGACACATCATCATACCTAGGATAAAGGCATAGACTATGGGTCTTTTCTTGGATGATGACTATTAATAAAAAATAATAGATGAATGACACATGTCAAAAAGTGGGGGATAACTGAGAAAACTCAAAAAGATGTGGTAGTGTGCTTACCACTTGCTTGCCATTAACAGAATGGGAAGCTAGACCTTATTGGATAGTTTTGAAAAAAATTTCATCACCATTGCTATACATATGAAAGTGGAGGATCATGGGCTTTGAATCCAATTTTAGATTTAGGAGTAAAAGGAGAAAATCTCGCTACCAACTCAAATTTCAAATTTGTAGCAAGTGAGTTGCCAAATGACATTAATTCAGGGAGATGTATACACAAGATTTTAAATACTAAATAAGGCCCATTAACAGTTACCAATGACAATATGGGAATCGAGGTGCTTGTTGAGTCATTTTTTCTACATGTAGATACATACACTGCATGAACAGGTGACATAGACATGTTTTAACTATTAAAAATATTAAACCATGTGTTTTGTATAAGTACAATATATTCTTAAAAAAATTTGAAATATAAATATAAATGTTATAATGATCAAAAGGTGAATAGCCATAAATAATAAGTCAAATCTATAACTATAAATATAAATTAAACAAAAGTAAACTTTGCAATAATGAATATAGTGGGTTGATCTAATTTTGAGAAAGTTATTAATACTTAACAAAGTGTGAAAATCAAATCAGTAAAATAGTTTGAAGACTCAAACCAATCACCCAGTTCCTATAAGAAGTATCCATTGTGGCCAACACACCCACTTTTCTCTGAAACGGGGGACCCCTCTCAAAATTTCATGAACCAGAGCTTTAAAGTTCTACTTTTTGTTCTCATCGGTGACACTTGCTCAAATTTTTTTTATATACATTGCCTTGATTTTATTCAATCAGTAAAAAATATTTTTTTTAATAAAAACTACTAAGTAGTATTTGTTCGCTTTTAACATATCATGGCACTAATGTTGCAGGTTGATTTTCACAAGATGTTCCCAGAATCTAATTTATTTCTTAGAGCAACAAACTCATTATCCTCCATGGCAAACTTAAGTCATTCATGTTTGATAGGTAAGCTTTAATGAATCATTTTATTTTTTATCATTCTTACTTCATCGTCTTGTGAATCTCACAGAGCCCAGTCTAATGGGAACTCACCGTTTCATTTGGAGTTAGAAAGGCTAGTCCCCTAGACCTATCAAAAATTTCAGAGCCCAAGCTAATGGGAGGTTGTTGCATCATTCAAAGCTAGAGAGTCTAATTCCCTAGACTTGTTAGAGATGTTAGATCTTGAGAGAGCCTGACCCAATGGGAACTTGCCACATCATTCAAAATCAGAGAGGGTAGTCCACTTAATCTATTAGAGATGTTAGAGCTTGGGAGATCTTGACCCAATGGGATATCACTGAATCATTTAGAGTCAGAAACGTGAGTCCATTAGACCTGTCAGAGATATTAGATCTTGGGAGAGCCTGGCCCAATGGGAACTCGTTACATCATTCAAAGTTAGAGAGGGTAGTCCTCTAGAGCTATTAAAGAAGTTAGATCTTAGGAGAGCCTGACCCAATAGGAGATCACCATGTAATTCAAAATAAAAAAGGTGAGTGTCTTAGACTTGTTGGAGATGTCAGAGCTTGAGAGAGCCTAATTCAATGGGAATTTAGCAGTCATATAATGTGAATATGAACTAATTTCCACTTCTGATCCATAAAACTTAGAATGAAGCATGAGTGATTAACCAGGACCAATTGGGGTGTGCCACATGTCACTGGATGACACATCATCCTGCCTAGGATAAAGGCATGGATTATAAAGTCATGCTTAGATTATGATTATTAATAAAAAACCAATAGATGCATTACATGTGTCAAAAAGTGGGTACTAGCTAAGGAAACTCTAAGGTATGTAACCGCATGCCTACCCCACATTCACCATTAATGAAATGGGAAGATAAACATGATTGGATAGTTTTTAAAGACATTCCATCATCATTTCTATATCCATCTAGTGATGAAGGATCATGGGATCCAAATCTAATTTTGGATTTGGAAGTAAAAGGAGAAAATATCACCACAATCTCAAATTTAAATTTCATAGCAAATGAGCCACCAAATGACAATAATGTAGGGAGATGTGTGCACAAGCTTTTAAAGCCTTAAGGAGGCCCATTAATGGTTACCATTGCTACCCTAAAAAAAATATCACACAACTTACTTTCAAATTTACATAGAACCCATATATCCCAAGCCTTTGATGCCTTAAAGCTTCCTAATTTCTCTTCTATCCTACTCCAATGACCACTACATCCTCCAATTTGAAGCCTAATCTTGAGTATCAAGACACCAATTTTCATACTATTTTAAACAAGTAAAAACACTAAAAATACATATTCATATTAATTGAGTAGGTTCATAGGGACTCTGGGGATGTTGATGATGAGCTAGTCAAATACGAGGATGATTTTTAGTCCTATAAAATATGTAATCTCCAAAAAGCTATAGCCAAACTAGAGGAATTTCCATGCATCGACTTGTTGGGTAACATCCTCCATAAGGTCATTTGAGTATAGGATGGTATCAATGATTTGGTGTGTTCACCCACCTCTTGGCATGAAATTGACAACATATCCAAAAATGCCTTCAAGGCATATTGTTCCCTCCCAGACTTCTTGTTCTCATATGATGCAATGATCTTATTAGTTTATATGAATGATCACCAAATCTATGACATCCTATAGGATTAAGTTGAGAACCTAGACTCTAAGTGAGTCAACAAATAAAAGATCAATGCCTACATAGTCCACATTCTTTCAAGAGGAGGTCTGAGTAGGCATGATCCTATTGAACAAACTTTATAGGAACTCATATTGCTAGCATGCCAATGAGTTGTGGGTGCCCCTGATGCACATGATCCTAACTCACTCTGACATCTTTGACCTTAGAGGATTGATCAACTTCAAATTGGTCCATGTCATCACAAACACCCAGAATGGGAGAGACTTATACATGATAATCTACCTACTTGATGCCATCTATGGGATGCTCTCGTTCAATTTGTCAGTCTTTCCTATGTGGGTTCCTAGTGGCCTAGTTATCCACATGGTTTTATTCAAGATCTATGACCACTAGTTTCATTAGCATGTCTGGGATGTGTATGACTACTTCTACCTGATGGTGTACTAGGTGGTCAATGAAGCTCCCATGCCTCAGCTCTCAAAGATAATTTGGGACTCCATTACATTCATAAGGGAATATTGTCTATATAAAAATGACATTGTGATCTGAGTCATGAGCTTCCTCCAAGACCCCTTACACCTACCATATTATATGCCTAACCATCTATCAAAGTAGGAGATCACCTATCAATTGGTAAATGACATCTTAGGCTTTTATGCACAGATTTTATAGAAGGTGTGCCATTTGCTCTCGATCACCATATAAGGACACATATATAGGAACATCCCCTCCATACAAAATATGGTGGCTAGGTGAGACTCCTTCACCATGGAAAATTCAAGATTCGGTAGTGGGACCCTAAAGGGCTGATTCAAAACCATTTGGCACAATATGTATCTTAGCTCAACATCAACTATGAACATCAAAATGAGGATGATGATGAGATCTATGTAGATGCTACCAATGATGAGGAGGTGCCATATTAGATAGAAAATAAGAGGAAGAATAAAGGGAAGAGGGATCAAAGAGGCCCCTTGATAACTCCTCCATCCTGCTCAACCTGTAGAGGATCCAACTCCAACTTCTTAGACCATCTCTTGGAGAATCATATAGGGCATCCCACCACCTTCTCCTCCTTAAGCTTTGCCTCTACCTCATCTAGTTCCTAAGATTTTATTATAATAGCATCCTCCACTCCTCAAGTTATTACTCTAATTCTTCCACTCACTCCTTGTGATCTGCCATTACCTTCTTTGGCAACATCTTCCACTAGGACCCAACAATCTCGAGCTTGAACTACATGGTACTAGGCAACCAAGCACAACCTATTCAACCAACATTGTTGTAGCCTCTGAGATTTGATAATGTAGCTAGCTTGAAATCAATCCCCAAATGAGGTAGCCAGTATCCACCCATCCAAGTTTCCTCACTCACTCCTCCATCTCCTTTCATTTCCCTTCCACCCCTTACTCCCACCATATTTTGACTCCCTATTTTTGTGCCTACTAGTTCTATTTTTCCCCCTCCATCTCCCATTGTCTCCCCTCCATCTTTCACACAAATTACTTTCACCTTGATCATTAAAATAATCATTACTTATTATTTTGCTTCCATTGTGCCCATCTTAGATCCTAAAAACCTCCCAGTGTCTCCCTTAGGCATGCCCTTAACAATAAATGTGACTACACCATTTGGGAGCCTACTAACTCTAGCAAGGACCCTCTAGGTCCCCATTTTAGTCAACCTAGTATTCCCTTCTATGGATCCAAGTACTTTTCCATTAGCTCCTGCAGCCTCAACTATCATAATCAAACCATCTACCATAACACTCAGAGCTAACCTAAGAAAGAGGCCAAAGAAAAAATAAAAGGCAACCCATCTGTCAACTCATCTAGACCCATTAATAGAAACTTGATGATTGGCTCCCTAACCCCGCTCTCTCCCTTACCCAAGGCCCCACTAGCTTCACCTTCAACCAACCTTTTCCATCCTTATTATTCCATGATCTGTTGTCAGGGGTAAACCCACCTCAAGTAAACCTTATCCAATAAAAATGGCGAGCTTAATTTTTCCCATGGGCTTCCCTGTTCATTCTTTCTCTTTTCACCCCATGCCCCCTTCGATTTTACTCCTTTCCTCTTTCACTCCTTACACTTCATCCATATCTCCTCCACCTCATCCTCTGCTCTTCACCACTATTTTAACTACACCTCTTACACCCCCAACAACCCAATGGATGGTTCTGAGGCCACATATGCCACAGATGGATGTCTTGAGAGACCTAAATGTGTAGTGGCATTTAGAGAAAGCCTCCAAGAGCATGAAGAGGACACTCACTCAAAGGTTCATCTAGTAGGGTAAATTGGTGATATGGTAGAACCATCAATATTTATTTTCCCTCACCAAGGTGAGGATAACTACTGAAGAAGAGTAGATGATCAAGGAACCACTATCCATCCTCTGAGCTACCCATGACATATTTGAGAAACTCGTCAAGGACATGGATAGCCAAGTTTAGACTCTTGAGTCCCATGTGAAGAACACATTCTTAGTTAGATTAATTGGGCAAGCCAAAGATGCTCTCTTACTACTTTTCTCAATCTTGGGGAAAGCAATGGAGACTTGAGCTGAGATCGATGTAATAATATAAAGGACACAAGCCTACATGGGGATAATCACAAAGATTGATAGGAAATGTTGAAAGATATAGGTCATGGTTAACAAGGGCATGTTTCTAGAGCTTAAACTGATGCCAACCTTAGATTTGGGGTTATACCAAACTTATGTAAAAAACATGAGAGTAGCGTTAGAGGAATGGATAGCCTTGGTCTGTACTACTATAGAACCTTAA
Source organism: Torreya grandis (assembly GCA_037957365.1). Classification (NCBI taxonomy): domain Eukaryota; kingdom Viridiplantae; phylum Streptophyta; class Pinopsida; order Cupressales; family Taxaceae; genus Torreya; species Torreya grandis. The sequence continues at coordinate 4,412,102 of JARHVA010000024.1, forward strand.
AAGAGGGTGAGGAGAAGATACTGACCCACTTTTAGGAGGTAAATATCTTAGTACTATTTCACCTAGATGGCACTCTACTCAACCAAGAGGAATTTATAGTCTACCTGGGTGAATTCCACTAGGTTATGAGGGAGAAAGTGGCTAAGACAAACCAAGAAGGAGCTTGGGTGGTACTAGATCTATCAACTCAGTCCACTACAAGCATCAACCAAGTTTTAGGAGTCCAAGCCTCGATGGAAGTAACTCTCCAAGTCTCTTAGAGACTGGTAAAGGCAAAGGTGATCTTCAGAGAGCCTCTAATGAAGTTGGAAAAATTGGAAAAAAGTTTGATATTGTAGTAGCCACGTTAGAATTTGAGAGTGTCTAGTCAAAGCAGTTAGGAGTCAACACTTCTTATCCACCTCTGCATCTTTAGAGGTGGTCTCTGTAGATTTGTTGTGGGTTTGTTAGGATTTATTTTGGTTCATTTTTTTGAAATATGGTTATAATTAAAATGAGTGGCCATCATGGCCTAGAATGAGATCCTCTTGCTTTCTGGAGGTGAGCTTCAATCCTTATCTATTTATAGAGGAGCCATATTTTATTTTAGGGTTGACCAAAAATTTCTCAAAAGTGCTCTTGGATTATTGCTAGGATTTCACCTCCATTTCCCTCTGTATTCTATAATGTAATAGCTACACAGATCAATTATTATAGCAATTTTTCATTCTTTTAATAAATACAAGTTCTATTTCTATAAAAGGGTATTTTATATGTTCAATTTTATTTCATTTTCAAGTTTAAGCTATCAATAGTGCTATGATTAATTAAATTAACACTTTATCATTTTAAGGGTATCGTGATTATAATGTGCATAGCTATTATATTCTCTATGTGAGTTCTTTTACTATCTTTTGGTAAGTATTAATTATTTGTGTGCTTAGCTCCAAGTTTTCATATGGTGTTTATGTGTTTTTGACAATAAATCCCTAGTATTAATCTATGGTAGGAATTAACATTGAAAGCACACTCCCATTTCCCTCAGACTCTCCCCACTGTATGTTCTTGGAGGTAGAACTCTAGTGAAACTTGATATATAGTGGTATAACTATGGCACAACCACTTAGTTTAATGACCATTATATTGATCTTATTTTATACCTAGAGGCATACTTTTTTACCTTACCCTTCCCTCTACTTTGTGTTTATATAGTGGTTTTGGAATCCTCTTTTCCCCTTGTGTTTAGAAAGAATAAACCCAACACTTAAAATATTCATAGCTGAATTTAAAGCGTGTTAAAGATAGTGTATTGAACTTATGGTGGTAATAGTACATGTCTTGGAGACTATTGATGAAGACTCTATTTATGAAGTCCAGTACCCATAGTGGTGCCCTAGGCTAATCCCAGATCAATCCAAAAATGGAGGATGAAACTCTATAGTTTTCTCCACCTCCCCCTTTTCAAGGAATTCCCAATCTCATGGGCATCTTGTAATAAGGAGCAAATTAGAGTGAACAATGGTATCTATTGTATTCATGTGCTTAACAATGACATGATTTTTGAAGTATTATTATGTCTACATTTTTGGTTAAAAATAGTTGATTTGATAGTAATAATATTTTGTCATAGTTCTAGATATCATCATCTAGCTCATTTGAAGTCCTTACATGAAAATAGAAGAACACAACATTTTCATGCAAGAAACACATGGGATTAATGACAAGTGCCATTATCATAGCCATGAATAAAATGTAAAGCAAAATCCACAATTATGACAATTTTGGGAAATTGCATATTTGGGATGATGACACATGTCATCATCATGTTCACTTGGTGGTAGTGCAAATATCAAAGGTAGGAAAATACACCCGGCAAGAATGAGATCATGAGATTTGAGCATGTGTCATCATATTAAGTAGTGAAGTGATTATATTATGTCATTTGCCATTATATTGTCAATGACTTGGCCTTGAGATTTGATCACATCATTGTTTTTTATGGATATTTTAAAGAAAATTGATGAAGTGTCAATATACATTTCAAACAAGGACAAAAGCAACATGAGATCCACATGTGATGGTAGGAGTCTTGGTACAAAATCAACCAAGTCCTTTGAAATAGTGGAATTTATTTTGGCAAACAAAATATGTGAAAAATTCTAAATAGTTTAGGTGAAGATCCTGAGCTTAGAACAATTTTGAATAATCTCCAAAAATTTTGTTCGTGACAATTGTTTTAACTATTTCGTTTGCTTTGATTTAATGAGCAACAAGATTTTTGATAGTCAGGGAATGGGGGTCAAATATTCTAAATATATGTCACCTTGATTTCATCAATCAATGACAGTCCTATTTTATTTCCCTTTACAACTAAGAAGTGTTTGTTATTTTTATAAATCATGCTCCTAATATTGCAGGTCAATTTCTACTTAAGCCTTATGGAGTCTAATTCTCATCTCGTAAAACCATACCCATTATCTCTGGTGGCAAATCAAGATCTCTGTATTTGACAAGTGTTTTAATGAATTGCTTTCCTTTTTTTACTTTGTCTTTTTATGAATTTTATAGAGGCAAGCCAAATGAAGAGGTGCCATGTCGTGAGTTGTTAGTCTAACTAGTTGCCTAGACCTGTCAGAGAGGTTTGAGCTTGACTAAATGAAGAGGTGTTAGGTATCTAATTATCAGTGTGTTTAGTCCCTTGGATTTGCTAGAGAAGTCTAATCTTAGGAGACCCTGACCAAATGAAGAGGTGTCAAGTCACCAGTTATTAGTGTGGGTAGTGCCTTAGACCTTTCAGAGATGTCAAGGCCCAAGAGAGCTTGATTTAATGAAGAAGCACAAAGTCAGTAGTTGTCAGTGTAAGAGTCCCCCAGACCTGTCAAGGCTTGGGAGATCTTGATCAAATAATGAGGCACTATGTGACCAGTTATGAGTGCAGGGAGTTCCCCAAACTTGTCATAGATATCAGAGTCAGGGAGAGTCAAACCAAATAAAGAGGTGATTCATTGTAAGTTGTCATTGTGGATGGTCCTATAGACTTGTTAGAGATGTGAGAGGTGGGGAGGGCTCAGGCGAATGAAGAGGCACCACATTTCTAGTTGTTAGTGTGGCCAGTCTCTCAAACCTGTCAGATATTTTAAGGCCCTAGAGAAAGTGACTGAATAAAGAGGTGCCACATTACCAGTTGTTAGTTTGTCTAGTCCCTTGGAGCTGCTAGAGAGGTTAGAGCTTAGGAGAGTTAGGTTGAATGAAGAGGTGCTAGGTTCCCAATTGTTAGTGTGACTATTTCCCTGGATCTATCACAAATGGTGACACATGTTCCACACAAATATCAAAAAATGACTTAGCTAGTTTATCATCACAAAATAAGATTTATTGACCTAGATTTCTATTGCATCACAAATATTTAGTCATTCATATAAATGAAGCTTTCTAAATATAGAATATACTTAAGCTTGACCAGAAAATGTTAGGTTCAATAAAAAAAGAATCAAAACATAAGCAAAAAATAAACAATTGGATGATTATGCATTCAATGTTTTTCATAGTCTTAAAAAGTTGCACTAGAAAAAATTGAGAGACACCTCCTTAATCAATTTAAATAAAATGTTCAATCAATCTGAAATCATCTGATCACTTGTTAGGAAAAGAGCATTACAATTGCAAAATGATGCATTGCACATTATAATATATCATAAGCATATTGCATCGAGGCAATGGAGTAATAAATCAAAAAAATAATTTGGGCATAGGATATTTGAACTTTTTAATAAAAGCAAAGGATTGAGATTATGAGTTTCGATCAGGGTCCACAACATAAGCCAAGCTAAAAAAAAAGATCAAGTAATTAAAAAAATGATAAACTAGAACAAAAAAATCAATGTAAGCGTGTATGACATTTACTTGGGAATAAAACATACCAACAAATTTCTAAAGCTAATGGAAATAGCTATATTTAATACAAGCTCCTTTATGGAATGACTCGCACGTGTTATAATAACAAGAAGGAACATGCTATATATATATATATATATATATATATATATATATATATATATATATATATATATATATATATATATATATTTGCATAATATCTATATGCTAATTCATAAGTGTTTCAAACTGTCTTAGATATCTATATATTATGCCAATGCATTCACAAGTTTTTTTTGTGATTTACAATATACATGGTTTTAAAGAAAGTTAAAAATGCTTAGTATTTGCTTTTGCCCCTTTTTTTTGCCAATACTTTTTTCTCTTTTTATTTTGTTTCTAGGCATAAAATGAAGTTACTAAGTATTTGCTATTGTATTGTACATGATAACATTAATTATATGTTTGTTATCGATCTTAAACATCTCTGTATGCGGTGTTAACATAGAAAATGTGTAAATTAAAGCTTTTGACATGGGAAAATAAATACCAACAATTTTCAATAGCTAATGAAAATAACTATATTATATACAAGCTTCTTTATGCAATCACTCAGATTGTAACAACCTCACTGCATTTTACTAGAATAGGGTAATTTAAAAAAAAATTAATTATACAAATTCAACTAATAGATTTCATCATGATGAAATTAACAAGAGCGATCTTTAACTAAATACAATATTTTTGGTTAACCTTATAAAGGTCTATAACTAATCGATATAGCTAATGATCACCATAATGACTATATTAAGAACATCTACAATGCTAAATATACAAATAAAGATTGCATTAATCCATAAAAGTATTGTTACAATTTTAGCCAAGATTGATACAATATTATAGCCAACTTATGTATGGTTATATGAATAAAAAGTATAGTTTTAGCAATAATAAATGTCTCAATAATTATATACAATGATACAAATCTCTACGGATCATGAGTCTCAATGAACTCGTAGTATCCATAAGTAATCTCAAGTGTAGTCTATAATGTAGTCCTGATGTGGGGAGGGAGGACATCATTTGAGGGCTTTTCCACACCAATCATGGAATATCGATCCCCCACACTATATCCCAATTAGGGAAGGGCCCTCCCTTCATAAAAGGGTAGATAATGATGGTACAGGAATCTAGTGTGACAAATTAGAACCCGTGTATTGTAAGATAACTAATACATGATGTATACCATAAAGAAATTAATTCTAACATGATATCATACAAACATGTAAACTATATCAAACACATGAAGTAACAATGTTTAACTATAAACATTAATTTGGCCAAAGTTTTCATAGATTTATTGATCACTAGGATCAGTCAATTTCATACACACTACTCAATCAGATTCAAACACCTTATCTATGTATTAGTGGCACTAATTAAGAAAATGTAATCCATCACACTACTTATTTAGAGTCATTAATATGAGACTTGGTGTGTGTGTGTGTGTGTGTGTGTGTGTGTATTTTATGTAGCATATGTTATGTCTGCTAATAAGAAATATTTTGTTTGAATCTATTAGTGTATATATATATATATATATATATATATATATATATATATACACACACACTAATAGATTCAAACAAAATATTTCTTATTAGTAGACATAAAATATGCTACATAAAAAAAAAAATACATACATTTAGTCCATCAAATGTAATGCAATGAATTTTAAATCATTAGATTTATTACAGAATAATAAACATAATTTATATAAATTCCTCAATAGAAACATACCATCTGAGTAAGAAACATATCTAGAAATTAACTTATAGAATATTAATATGTAACTCATAATGTTATTTCATCCATCTAAATAATAAAATTTCTGGATTATTTAATTTATAAAAAACAAAAAAAGTACATTAATAAGCTATCTTAACCACTAATAACATTATATGATTTATATTCCATTTTTAATACCACATATTTACATATTCCATTTAACCATTAAAACAGAACTATGACTCAACCATGATAATTCAAATGATAATACACACATATATATTTATGATACCACAAAATGTTTATAACATTATATATATATATACATATATATATATATATATATATATATATGTATATGTATATGTATATATATATATATATATATATATATATATATATATGTATATATATATATATATATATATATATACATATATATATATATACATATATATATATATACATATATATATATATACATATATATATATATATACATATATATATATATATATATATATATATATATATATATATATATATATATATATATATATATATGATTTTTAGATTTGTATCAGATTATCAAATCATTAGTATATCATTCATATATATACTCAGTCCAACATTCGGCTAAAATCAAATTTAACTTTGATAAAACAACATTTCAAGTATACCACACATAATCTATTGTACAAATCGTATATGTATGTTTATACACAATATACCCCTAATAGACAAATATAATGTCTATATATTTAAGGGTATCACATGAACTATACATATACTAACACATAAATGCTTTACAATTTTCTTCCATTTAATAACATAATTTGAACTATAGTGATTTAATCTTTTCTTAAATAAACCTAAACAATTTTCACAACTATCAGATATATGTAGTCTAAAATTAATTCAGTTGTTATTATAAGTATGATAGATTTGTGTATATGGAAAATTCATATAATAAACATATTGTCCTATATAGACCCAACTGACTGTATAAGGATGAGTTTGAGTAAAAACACATGCCTACTGAACTAAAATGGTTTACATAGTTCCACACAATCACTTAAATATTTTCCAAAGAGTTCTATAATAATACAATACAATTGTATATATATAAATAAATAACAAATAACTCTGACATAGCCAAATATATATTATTTGATGACCTAAGAGTGTGTGTTTATATATACACACACACACACTCTTAGGTCATCAAATAATTCTTCTGAGACCTGTAGCTTGTATTTATACCCCTATATATCTATACCATCCAATCATTTTAATGCAAAACTCATAAAATGAATTTAACCCAGACCTAGCATTAACTAGAAACCTTGACCTTCCATGCAGATATGCAAATTTGGAATGCATAGATAAAAATATAGCAGAATAACCATACACTATTAACATTATTTAAGGTTCAAATCATATAAGTAAAATATATACTAGAAAATTAGAGTGTAAGATAAAGGTATATACATTGATGTATTCATACAAGACCCCATAATATGGAATTGTGTTATTTTACGAATACATATGTGTATATTAACATTAATTCTCAGCTACCTACCTACCTAATTCTTTATATATTATAGACCCTATTTTCCCAAAACAACTTTCAAAATTGGATTTAGAAAACTTTGTAACATATCTAAAATCAACTTGAACTTATCACTAAAACCCTACACTCACAACCATGCCCTATAAGGATTTAGAGACTTGATATGGTTCATTAAATAGTCAAGTTGATATCTATGAATAAAAGAATGATTTATAACCAATTATGTCTAATTTTGAGTTTAAAACTTCTAGTTTCACATAGATAATATTTTGACCTAGTATATACATGATGAATCGAAAGATTCAATATTTAAAATAACCATACTAAGTTTAAAACCCAAATTGCCCTTTCAAAAACCCTACTATTAAAAAACAACATAGTCATCTTTTATCCTAGGGTATTCATTCATCTAAGTTAACACACAAAAAACACTCCATTAAAACTCATAATTTTATTTTATGACAAAGGATTCTCACATCATAGCTATTTATACTAGGGTTTCAAGGTTATAAGTTTGGTTTTGTGGATGGCTCAGCCATCCACAAGGCCAAACTTTTAACCTTTTATATAATTTCAATATAATGAAACTAATTAAAACCCTTTAAAATAATCCGTATTATTTATATGAATTGAAAAACATAACCAACTTGGTATATGCAATTAAAACTCTGCCAAATTTGTTTGCCCTTGAACCCCTTTCTTTTTCCTTTATCTTTCTCTTTCTTCCTTCTCTACCCTTGTCTATCATATGCTTCTAGGTGTCCTCTCTCCCCATTATATTCTCCTGGATGTTAACCTCATGCAACTCAATTCCCCTTTTTCTTCCAGTACTCCTTGTGTTCATTATGAGCTTGGTGAAGGAATATGAAATCAAATTCACAGAAGACTGTAGGAAGACAAATCGACAATCAAACTAGTGATACCCTTCCTTCTAACATGTAAAACCAAAAATAATATGTGCTTTACATAAAATTCCACAACACAAGTCAATGTTAATCAACCAACCCTAATATTGAATATTCTAATTATTAATCAATAAAATAATCTCTTTTGTTTAATATGCAAGTCAATCAAAACCATCGATTACACAATAACCATTATTATAATTGACTTCACTAAAGTGTTTCACACTTTATAATTTCCATGATAATGTTGAATTAGCATAGATTATTAACAAACATAAAATTTTCTAAAATATTCACCAAATATAATGATGTCATCCATAATCATTAACAATGAAACTCCATCTTAACATTTGACTAAACATTAGGTCATGCAATTATTATAAACAATATTAATCTCCTAAGTATTAGGTGTATCAATACTAATTTCAAATAACAATATTTCATAGAGAATTTATGTTTAGTTAACAAACAATTGACTCATTTTCCAATCATAGAGACCATGCTAAGTCTAATTAACTTAACATATAAATCAAGCAAAGTAATAGAATCCCATCTACTACTATAACAATGTACACCAAACAAAACACTTTCATACTACATTTAGTTATATCTAAAGACAAAATTAGGTTGTATTAAGACACACACAGGTTTACTTATTTGTTAAAGCAACATCATAATCGAGATAAGCTAAGTATGGAAACCATAAGTGCAATCACACAACCAAATTAGTGTAAGCATCAAATAAAAATCAAGGTCACAACAAAAAGCATATAAGCAGTCACTTAAATGCAAATAACACATTAGTAATCAAATACATACTAAAATATATCTAAATCAAGCAATCAATATAAAGTATGCTAAAATATCATGGTGTGTATGTGGGTTTCTAATTCTTCAATCTATCATCCCCCAACACCTCCATCTATGCCACCTTCTCTGATGATGTCCTCCCTCCATCACACTCTGAGGGATGGATCTATCCTGCATCCACCTCATAATAATAAAGGTAGTTATCCTGAAACCTATAAAATCCATAATATATTTCTATAATAAACTAAACAACCATGATTATCATGTACATAATATACAAGTACATCTAACTCCATAGCTAATCAATCACGCAAGTTAAGCAACATATAATTGTTCATAATCAACATATGAAATCCAACTTAATCAAAATAGAATTGACCAAAAAATAACCATAAAATTTCATAAATTAATAGGTTATTAGGTCTAGAGAGAAATTAGGATGTGACACAGTTGCATGTGTGTTATGATAACAAGAAGGAATATGCTACATTGAGATCAATATAATTTTTTTGGCATGATAAATATATACTAATTCATAAGTGTTTCAAATTATTTTAGCTATCTCTACATTATTTCAAGATATTTACAAGTTTTGTTTTGCGAGTTACAATATACATGGTTGTAAATAAAGTAAAAAATTCTTAACATTTGCTTTTGCTTATTTATTTTAATTTATTATTATTAATACTTTTTCTCTTTTTCCTTTGCTATTGGTCACAAAATGAAGTTACTAAGTATTTACTATTGTATTGTACATGATAACATTACTTAGATGTTTTTATTGATCTTAAACATCTCTGTATATAGTGTTGACATAGAAAAATGCATAAATTAAAGCTTTTGACATGGAAGCAGATATTTGTTAGTATATTCTTTTGACAAGCAGATTGGTCTATACCAAAGTCTCTCCTGCTCATTTTCTCTTGTTCATGAAATCATAAAGTCATTTCTCCAATGTACTCAGTCTTAGTCTTTGTATTGGATTGTTTCAATTTAATAAGTCATCTATTCTAGATAATAATATTTAGAGCATCCGTGTATATATTTTTTTCTATTTTATAGAATCAAATGCCATTTCTTGTTTCCAAGTAAGTTTCAAATCCAACTAGAAAAAAAAATCAATGTTGCAGATGCATGTTATCTAAAGTTTATCAAAAGTCAAATCAAGCACAAGAAAAACCATCTAACAAATGATAAATAAAGTAATAGTTAACTGCAGTAAACAAAGTCTCTCGAATATAGCATATTCTCAAGGCCAACAACAAAAATATCAAAAATCATCACATATACCGAATCAAAATGTAATCAAAGCACAAAGAGGTTCATGATTATGGATCAACTATTTTTCACATTGTGAAAACTTTCATAGTAGTAAAAATTCAAATGAATAAGTTTTCTGAGCATCGATTGATTGCAAAACATAAGAAACAAAAACATATAATATAGAAAAATACTTTTGCTTAAGTTACATTGCATGTTTATAGGAAAAAAACAAGATAAAGCAACAAAAAATAAAACATGCATAAAACTGTTAAAATAAAACTATGTGGTATATGACATCTAGTTGTAGATAACACACATGAATAGATTTTCAAAGCTAATGGAGATAACTATATTATATACAAGTTCTATTTCAGATATCATGCATGTTTGGCTAGTGAGTACTATGGATGACTTTGTAACCATGTCAGGCAATGATATAAGTTGTAAAGCAAAGATCAAGTTAGATGTAACAAAATATCTATAAATTTATTGTTCTTATCACTTTCATAATTATAAACTTCTTTAGATTTTGCCCTCAAACATGTATCCTATAGTCTACAATATAGATGAATGATGTTCTATATACTCAGTTGCTTGGTGCCCTGCAGAGAAATGAAAAAAACAAGGAGAGCATCAGTTTCTATTAAAATCATCAGCTAGAAAAAACAAACAAAAAACAAAAAAAAAAATAAAAGAAAAGAAACACTACACACATGTAGTAGCGAACATATTGCTTGATTGTAAGAAAATTATAGATTGTAATCAATCCGAGCACTAAACCTATTGCATTGTTTTTTTATATGCTATTTTTTTCACAAAAGCAAGCTAAAAAAACTTTACAAAATATAAGAAGCAAGAAGTACTTGTTAATAGATCTGAAGACATTATCTACAATAAGTGTGAAGTTACCATGTAGTTGAAATCATCATAGCAAAAATGTGACAACTGATATATCTTGCTTATATTGATCGAAAGAGATTTTAATGAGTTCTAGGAGGTTTTTGTTTAAGAGTGTTTGATTAAAAATTCAATCTATTTGTCTATTTTCTATCTATACAATGCATTACACTGAATGCCGATATGAAGACATTCGATTCTATTGAAAATTTATGTAATATGCATGCTCATCTATTAAAGGCATGCTAGCCATGATATTGATCTTGAAATGGTTGTAGAATGGCTAGAAAGGTAATGCATAAACATTTTTTGATTTGAAGGGGCATTTTACCTTCAAATAAAAAATGAAAATTGTCATATTCTCAAACTATTAAAATTCTATTATTCATTTCCAAGCATTTGGTTTCCTTTTCACTAAAAGCAACGAGTTAGAGATAGATACTAGCCTCAACATTATTTTTTTTTAAAACTTTTCAAATGAGATTTTGTATACTTTTCATTTAATATATCTATAAGCATGGACTACTATGCACAAAGCAAATAGATGTCTTTGATACTATTCTTGATAATGTTGTTGAGCAACACTATTGGCAATAGTTCTTGAACACAAGAATATACATGTTTGTAATTGTCATTTGTGACAAGCTACAAAGAAATAGTTTACTATCAATATTTTAGAAAAGAAAGTGGATATGTATATGTTATCTCAAATCAAATAACATTTCAAAAGATGAAAAAATAAGAACTATAATTTGTATACACATAATATTTTTACACTTTATCAATTACTAATGCTTTGTATCTTACAAGAACCTATCAAGTCTCAATCTCTCTGAGTGCATGCCCTAATGGGTACACTGAGAAAGGGGTGGGTAGACCATTGGTGCTTTTCAAGATTGTTTTCCCTTATTTACACTTATTACCAATCCAACCAACTCCCAAAAACATTCCCCTAAGCTTTGCCTCCTATTTTTCACACTCCTCTAGTCTTTTACCACCTTCATTATCCATTTTCCTAAACTAAACCCATTTTTGATACTTTACATGACTATGTCAGCTATGTCAACCTTGTATTCTTATTCAAAAACTTATTAAGTGTCTAGGTCGGCCCCTAGTTGACTTAGTCTGTGACCTAGTGAGTTTTTATCAATTATGATATTAGGTCGACCAGGTCGACCTTGTCATCCAAAACTTTTGGAAGGGTTTAGATTTAGATATACCTATATAAACATATCAATTTCACCATTCTTAGAGGACACCATGATTTATTATTCATTTGGGTTTCTTTACAATTTGGTCTTCCACCATAATAGTTGAGAAGTCTTAACTTTGGGTTTCTATGTAGAGAAGAATTTAGTCTTATGGAAAAGTTTTGGATGCTTTGGCCTTTCTTAGTGATACTTAAAAACCAAAAAAACTTCTTGACAAACACCTTTGGCAAAGGGAGAGATTGAGTCTCAATGGGTTTATCTTTCAGGTAAGTATCTCTAAATTTGCTCCTCTTTCATAGATAAAAGTAACATAAGTAATGGCTTTTGAATAATATTCTCTCTCTCCATGCATTAGGGTTTTACCTAAACATAGATTAATTAGGACTCTCTTATTCATGTTTAATTTTATTGTTTATTACCCCTAATTTGTGCCATAAGCTTTGGTGAGTGTTAGATTAGATTTTTGTTTTACTTGTTATTACTTTAGTGAATATGAAAATATAAGACCTAGTTATGGTCACTGTGTAGTTTTTCTTGACTAAAGGCTTTGAAAACCTCCTTAGTGATATTATTTATGGTAATAGATTCATTTATTAGGTCTAGTAGATCCATATTGGTCATGACCCCATTATCTAATGTATCCCCAATCATAAGTGTAAGTAAGATCTATCTTCTCTGAGCTAGGATTGATTTGTAGATCTGATACATTTACCATTACATACATTCTAATGAACCTGATGTGAATCTAACCCTTTTAGATTTTCTTTCATACTTTTCATTTCTATCATTTTATTATTTATCTATATTTTCCATAATAGGTCGACCAGATTGGTATAGTTCTAACTTCTGTGCATAAGTTTAACACACAGTCACATCAAAATGACTCTATTATTTCTATGTAAGTCTTCATCAGATATAGTTACTAGATTAAACAAGTCAACACAATACTTTTATTCAATCCCAAAATAATATACTATGTCAAACATGTTGACTTAGTCTTACAGTTAGCATCTAGATAACAAACTACGTTGACTCAGTCATCTTAACAAGCTTTAGCAAACATGTTTTCATATAACTAGGTCAACCCAGGTGACATAGTTGGTATAACTTGAAAACAACATTCAAGACACTTCAATAGAAAATTTTTAATCCTAATCATCTTCTAACCCACCAAGGTTCCTTTCTTTCTCTCTCTTTTAATTCAATACTTCAACAGTTCTATTTTGTGCAAGTTTACAGTCTTCAAAACTATAATCTTATAACAAACTAAGTTGACCTGGTTGACTTAGTTCTGAGTATGTCTTATATCTAAAAGACTAAGTCAACTTGGTTGATTTAGTTATTAAGGAATCTTGATTCTATAGTATAGTAGTGACCTTGTCGACTCTGTTCTATAATGTTTGTATACACTATCGTTTGAACTGACTCTATACTATTCTTAATTTGGGAATTAACAACTACATGCAAGTAATTAATTCACACTATTTTTAGTTCTTTGCATGCTTAGATTAGCTCACATAGTCTAATTAAGTGGTTTTTTAACATATCATTTAGTTGCACTATTTTGTTCTTTTTACACACTACCAAATCACATAATTTCAAAATGCATTTAACATTTATCTACCTAAGGCCTACCTAGTTGGATTTTATCACCAAGGGGGACACTAAATTGGTTTTTTAGCCAAGTATAAACATGTGGTTCATGGTATATATTGGCTAAATAGTTGACACCCTTATCACTGTGAGATTTGTTGGGATCGTACAACAAACTTGATTACTTTTATGTAAGCAACTAAACACGGAATTAAATCAGAATAATAAGTAACTAGAATCAGAAATAGAAAAGAATAAGAAATACAAGAAACAACCCTAAAAACTTGTATTAAACTCTTCCAAAAGGAAATACAATGAAGAAATCTCTCTTTCTTCCACACCTCTCAGATGTACAGATCTCTTTCCCTCAAGAGTTCTATCTCTCAATTACAATCAATTCCAACAACTTGGATTGATTCACATATACATGTATGTTCTATATCTACAGTATTTTTCTTCTCCAATAAGCTATGAAGATCTAATCCTATTATATAATATTAGGAATCATGAGCATACATTCTCCACTGTTAGATATACCTCTTAATCAAGGGTTCAAATTAGTCCTGCCAAAAATAGAAATGTGGACTCAATACCAACAATTAATCTAATCATGCAAACAATCTGTTCATCCACAAAAATAGACTTTCTGGATGCACAGGTGACCAACGTCAGTCCCTACCTATCTGCATATGACCGACATCTGCCAATCCTTAACCGATGCCGGCAGCTCCCAGTCGACTCCTGACTGATGTCAATCACTCCTGACTGATGCCGATGACTGTGTAACTCCAGCAACCTACAATTTACTCATTTGGTGAAGCTTTTAGCTCCACAACTCAATAATCTCCCACTTGGAGATAAACAACTGCACCAGTACCTGTACAGCAACATCTTCTAGCTTCTCCATTTTCAAGCTCAATCTTGAAGACCAACAAAAGTTGAATGAAGATTCAACTTCTCCTTTGTTACCGGCTTGGTTAACATATCAACAGGGTTCTTATATGTATGGATCTTTTCTAGCTTCAACTCACCATCCTCCAATACTTGTCTAATGAAGTGGTACCTAAGCTGTATATGTTTGGTTCTTGAATGAAAGGCTGAATTCTTAGCCAAATGAATTGCACTTTGACTATCACTGTATAATCTAAAACTCTCTTACTCCTTTCCCAACTCTTCCATGAACCATGTCATCCATATCATCTCTTTGCGAGCCTCTGTGACTGCAATGTATTCTGCCTCTATAGTAGACAAGGCAACAACCTTCTGCAACTTTGAAATCTAGCTAACCACCATTCCACCAATAGTGAAAACATATCCTGTGGTGCTTCTCCTACCATCCAAGTCACCTGCCATATCCAAATCTACATATCCATGTAGAGAAGTATTTGACCCTCCATAGCAAAAATGCTTACTGCTGGTCCCTCTCAGATATCTAAGAATCCACTGAACTACTTTCCAGTTTTCCTTCCCTGGATTGGCCATAAACTTACTAACAACTCCCACTGCTTGGGCAATATCAGGCCTAGTACATACCATTACATACATTAAGCTCCCAACTACTGAAGCATATGGAACTCTACTCATGTACTCTACCTCATCATGTGAATTAGGACACTATTCTTTACTTAACTTGAAGTGTCCAGCCATAGGTGTACTTACCGGTTTTGCATCATGCATATTGAACCTCTCCAACACCTTGTTCACATAATCCTCTTGAGAGAAAATCAAACTGTGATTTTTCTTGTCTCTCTTAATACTCATGCCAAGGATTTTCTTTGCTGCTCCCAAATCCTTCATGGCAAATGTGTGAGCTAATTTCATCTTAAGCTCAAAAATATCCTGCATGTGTGAACCTACAACAAGCATATCATCTACATACAACAATAGGATAATATATCTACCATTATCCAATCTCTTAAAATATACACAATGGTCAGATTGACATCTACTGAAGCCAAGCTCAGTCATAAACTTGTCAAACCTCAAATACCACTATTTAGGAGCCTGCTTAAGACTATACAAGCTTTTCTTCAATCTGCACACAAGTTTTTCCTTACCTTTGACCTCAAAACCTTCTGGCTGTTCCATATATATTTCTTCATCCAATTCTCCATGAAGAAATGATATCTTAACATCAAGCTACTCAAGATGCAAATCCTCAATAGCAACTAAAGATAATATAGTCCGTATAGAAGTCATTTTAACTACAGGAGAAAAAATCTCACCAAAATCAATACCTGGTGTCTGTGTAAATCCCTTTACTACCAACTTGGCTTTATGTCTCATCTGTCCATTCTCACCTTCCTTTAGCCTGTAAACCCATCTATTTTTTAGTGTCTTCTTTCTCGCTGGCATCTCAACCAAATCCCACGTTTGGTTCTCTTTAAAGGAATCAATTTCCTCATCCATGCCAAGTTCCCACTATTTCTAAGATTCTACCTATACTACCTCATCAAAACTTTCTGGTTCTCCACTATCAGTGAGCAATAAGTAGAATAATGAAGGGGAATATCAAATTGGAGGTTTACTTACCCTTTGTGACCTCCTTATGGGCATTTGAGACTCAAACATAGCTTGCTGTCTGCCCAAATTCTCTGTCAGTGACCGATCTCGGTCATCTCTAGGTCTGTACCTGACCGACGTCAGTTCCACCCGATCGACGTCAGTTATTATCTGATCGATGTCGGTCACTGTCTGACTGACATCAATTCCTTTCTGACTGACATCGATTCCTGCCTGACCGACGTCGGTGTCTGTGTTTTCCTGAAAGTGATTACTTCTACTCACAAGCTCATATTGGATCATCACCTCGTCCAAATCAACATTGCTCTACTCAAAATTCTTTAGCTTCTTGAGTTGATCACTGTACATCACCTTCTCATTGAAAACAACATCATGGCTTCTAATAAATTTGTTAGTTCCTAAATTCTAAAACTGGAATCCAAAATCTCTAGAGCTGTAACCAATAAAAGTGCACCTCATAGATTTAGCATCTGGCTTCTTTCTATTTTCCTTATCAACGTGCACAAAAGCTTCAAAACCAAAAACTCTGAGAAATAAAAGATCTACCTTTTTACCTGTCCAAGCCTCTTCTAGAATTCCACCATCCAGAGCAGTAGAGGGTCCTCTATTAATCAAGTAAATCACAGTGTCTACAGCTTCTACCCAAAACTGTAAGGGTAAACCAACATGCAACCTCATACTCCGTGCACACTCCAATATTGTTCTATTCATTCTTTCACCAACTCCATTTTGCTGAGGTGTCCTTAGAACCATCCTTTGCCTGTGTATTCCATTCATTAAATAGTAAATGTTGAACTTATAGCTGCATTACTCACCACCATTGTCAGATCTAAGGCACTTCAATCTCATGCCTATTTCATTCTCAACTAAAGCTTTCCATTTTTTAAAAGTGTCAAAAACATCAGATTTATTCCTTATGCAATAAACCCATACCTTTCTTGTAGCATCATCAATGAAAGAAACATACTACCGTGATCCTCCAATAGAAGCTACTTGAGCTGGTCCCCACACGTCTCTGTGAACAAGTTCCAACTTGTGCTTCTTCTTTGTTGACCCAGTCTTGAGAAAACTCACTCTCTTCTGTTTCCCAAAAATACAGTGCTCACAAAAATCTAGATCTATGCATTTCAAATTTGAAATTTTACCTTTTGACTTAAGAATAAACATTCCCTTCTCACTCATGTGGCCAAGCCTCTGGTGCCACAACTTTGCATCTACATTTGAAGTAGATAATACAGAAGGAGAATTATCAGTAATACAATTATATAAATAGAGAGTACCCACTCTCTTACCTCTGGCTAATACAAGTGCACCCTTGGAAACCTTCCAAGATTCAGCTGTGAGAGTTATTATACAACCCTCATCCCCTAACTTTTTTGTAGAAATCAGATTCTTCTTCAGGATGGGTACATGCATGACATCTCTCAACACCCATGTGTTGCGATTCTGCAATTTAAGCTTCACTTTTCCTTCGCCAACTATTTTACAAGGCTCATCATCCCCTAAATAAACTATTTCAAAATCTCCATGGACATAGTCACTGAAATATTCTCTATTTGGGGTTACATGGAAAGAGGCACTAGAATCTAAAACCCAAGATTCTATATTATTATGCAAAGAGAATATAAGAGCATCTTGTGCAACAATACCTGTAACTTTTGCTTCTTCTTTACCTTCATGCTGATTTTCTTCTTTAGGTTTTAATCAGCAATCTTTCCTTGCATGCCCTATCTTTCCACAATTCCAACAGGTTATTTTCTTGCCATTTCTAGATTTAGATCTACCTCTCATCTTTGACTTAGACCTTGATCTCCCTTACTTACTCTTCTCTTTTTGCCTTCCCCTGCTTTCAAAACTTAAAGCATTCCTTGATGTTTCCTCTGTGCTTTTCCTGTGAATTTCTTCATTCAAGATTACACTAACAACATCATCTACTTTCAAGATATTTGTAGCAGATGCAGTATTACTAACTGCCATTACCAAACTATGCCAACTTTTAGGTAATGAGCATAAGATTAATAGAGCCTTAATTTCATCATCAAAAACTATTTTGACTCAATTTAACAGATCCACCTTCTTGCATTTGCAAATTAAATAATTGCTTCATAAGATATACCTTATTTGAAGCTGAGGGTTTTTCATATAAATTTGCTAAAGTGTCCATTAACTCTATTGTTGACTTTGCCTATGATAAGTTGGATATCATAGAAGATGCCAGACTCAATCTTATAGATCCCAGAGCCTTTCTATCAAGAACATTCCATTCTTCATCTTCCATATCTATGGGATTCTTTGAAACCCCACCTAACGGTAAGTATAGATCTTTCTGATACAGATAATCTTCTATCTGCATTCTCCATAATTGATAATTCTTGCCATTAAAATTCTCCATTCTCAGTTTACTTTCTTCTGCCATTGCTTACTCCCACTCAAACAAAAACCCCTGTGAGTGACCTGTAATCAACACACACCAAATAGATCTGAAACCACCTGTTAGTGAACCTGGCTCTGATACCACTTGTTGGGATCGTACAACAAACTTGATTACTTTTATGTAAGCAACTAGACACGAAATTAAACTAGAATAATAAGTAACTAGAATCAGAAACAACAAAGAATAAGAGATACAAGAAACCACCCTAAAAACTTGTATTAAACTCTTCCAGAAGAAAATATAATGAAGAAATATCTCTTTCTTCCACACCTCTCAGATGTATAGATCTCTTTCCCTCAAGAGTTCTCTCTCTCAATTACAATCAATTCCAACAACTTGGATTGATTCACATATACATGTATGTTCTATATCTACAGTATTGTTCTTCTCCAATAAGCTATGAAGATCTAATCCTATTATATAATATTAGGAATCATGAGCATGCATTCTCCACCATTAGATATACCTCTTAATCAAGGGTTCAAATCAGTCCTACCAAAAATAGAAATGCGGACTCAATACTAATAGTTAATCTAATCATGCAAACAATCCATTCATCCATGAAAATAGACTTTCTAGATGCACAGGTGATCGATGTTCGTCCCTACCTGTCTGCATATGATCGACGTCAGCCGATCCTTAACCGACACCAGTAGCTCCTAGTTGACTCCTGACTGATGTCGGTCACTCTTGACCGACGTCGGTGACTGTGTAACTCCAGTAACCTGCAATTTACTCATTTGGTGAAGCTTTTAGCTCCACAACTCAATAATATTATGAAGTAAGTGGGTAGGCCCCAATATTAAGCTAGTACTATTACCAACATAGATCCCTTTCAGTCTAAACATCTTGAAACCATCCATAGATTGATTTTTAGTTATCTATTTTAAGACGAATTTCCTATCACACTTAAAATAAAATTTCATAATAATATAACAACACTCAGGATGACCACTTAGTTAACATTTAATTTTAGTTGACTACTTACTCTCTAATCATTGTGTGTTGTATCATAAAAACTTGCATTGGTTAGCATTGGTGCAAGGTTTTATGTTGTGTGCCCCAATTGGACCATTCTCATTGATCCATTTGTTTGTGTGTTTTATTTCACTTCTTGCTTCAATTACAGTGCAAAATCTTTCCCTATTTTCAACACACTATCATTCTATTCAACACATTATTTTATAGATTGTCTTTTTCCTACCTATAGTACTAAGTTGACTTAGTCAACTTTGTATCTTTATCAGATTGAGTTTTTCCTATTTATAGTGCTAAGTCAACCTAGTTGACTTTTTACTCTTTGTAGGCCCTATCCATTAGTACGAGGTTGATTTGGTCGACTTTGTACTCTTATTTTTGCCTTTACTTTATTTAGATCCCCTGTCTATCCAACTTAGATCTTTGTTTCTCTTTCCTTAACATTCTGTTCATTTATTAAAATCATCATGAAATCCCCTATTAGAATATTCTTGGACAACTTGAATCCATTTAGACACTATATGGGATATTCATTTCTCCCTCTCTTTTCTTCCCAAGATAACCCTCACTCTTAGAGCACTTCTTCCCCTCCTTTGTCTATGTATTGTAACATGGTTCAAATCACACCTCAAGACGAAGTAGGCGGATCTGATCCTTTTTTTACCTATCAAGACAATTCTCATCTTCAAGCTTTTCAATATAGTGTGGGAGCAATTGACACAAGTCTATCAAACAATCCCACTTGTATTTGACCTTTTAACAACCTTCCCACCAATACTAATCCTTGGATTTATCCTACAAACATAAAACCATCAATTGATATGACTCAAATTCTTGCACAATTCATACAATAAATGAACATAATGCAAACTTATAACACCTCTCAAATGATGCAATTACAATGTCATTTTCTCGACATGGATAATCAACCTCTAGTTCTCAATCCTCAAGCCAATCCAAATTTTATTCCTCCACCTCTTAAAGATTCCTCAGGGAATGTTATTCCTCAACCTATTATGAATTAAAAAATGCTTCAAAATATCCAAAATGAGCATTTATCTCCTTTAATTATGTCAATTGATATTGCTAATATATCTCCAACTATCAAGTATGATGGGACTAAAGACCTTGCTATATACACATAATATTTTTAAACTTTTAGCAATAACCCGTTGAGTCTTAATCTCTCTAAGTGCACACCTTAAAGGGTTCACCAGGAAATGGGTGGGTATATTATTAGTGCTTCATAGAATTGTTGTCCCTTTTTCCACATGTTATCTATACACTTGTCTCCTAAAAACCATTCCCTTAAGATTGGCCTTCTCTTTTGCACACTCTTCTAGACTTTTACCACCTTCATTAGTCCTTTTCCTAACCTAAAACCTCTTTTTAAATTTTACATGATTATGTTGAATATATCGACCTTGTACTCTTATTGATAAAAATTATTTAGGGTCTAGGTTGGCCCCTAGCCGACCTAGTCCATGACCTAGTGAGTTTTTTCCAATAAAAATAATAGGTCAATCGGGTCAACCCTATCAGATGAAACTTTTGGAAGGGTTTAGGGTTATATCCACCTATATAAACATAATAATTTTTCTATATCTATTTCTAAGAGAATAAGAAGTAAGATATATTGTGCATCTGCTTATCCACCATTCTACTTGAAGAACAAGCTTAGGGTTTCATACCTTTTTAGAGATACATATCTTATCTTATGGAGAAGTCTTTTGAATGCATTGATAGGTTTTGTAGCCTAGATTTGATTTATCCTTGTCATCCTTACATACCACAACAACCTCTTATGAAGCACCTTAGCCAAAGGAGAGATTGAGGCTCGACGATTTCATCTTCAAAGGTAAGTATTCCTAACTTTGTTCCTCCTTTGTAAGAGTAAATGGATATGCATTTTTACTTATTTTTTATGCATTAAGATTTTGTAGACATTGACATGAGTATATGTCTTCTATGAATGTTTAATTTTAGTGTTTATTACCCCCACTTTGTGCCACAAGATTTGGTGAGCACTAAATTAAATTCTTGCTTTACTTGTTATTAGTATAGTGAATATGAGAACATAGGACTTAATTAGGGTTATTGCATGATTTTTCTTGACTAGAGGCTTTGAAAGCCTCCCTAGTAATATTATTATGATATGATATCCCTTAATTTAGTTTACCAGATCCATATTGGTCATGTTACCGATTATATAATGTATCCCTAATTGGAAGTGTAAGTAGGATCTATCTTCTCCGAACTAGAATTGATTTATAGATCTGATGAATTTCTTATTACATACATTCTAGTGATCCTAATGTGAATCTAACACTTACAAGTTTTTAATTCATGATTTTCATTCTTTCTACTAATCTAAATACAGTACTAAGTCAACCTAGTCAACTTTGTATCCTTATCAAACTATCTATGTTACTGTTTATAGTACTTAGTTGACTTGGTCAACTCTATACTCTTCAATATCTTTTTTACAGTATTAGGTTGACTTGGTCAAATCTATACTCTTATTTTCCTATTGTATCTTTTTGCTTTGCATCAACTTTGACTTCCCTAATCTTTCTCATTCATCAACAATTTCCTATTTGAAGATAACACTGAGTTGAATTTAATAGATATGATGAGTCTTACCAACCCTAATATGTTATCCCATAAGCAACTTATGGCTCCTATCTTAGATTAAATTAAATTGCATATAACCACTCTTAATACAAAGTATGGGACCCCTCCTCATTCCTCTTCACTTCACAACCCTCTCTTCTCATTTGAAGATCAACCTAATTTAAACTATACACCATAAATTCTCTTCTTCATCAATGATTTTCCTCAACATCGAGGAAAGGATCATTCTACTATTTAACATCTCATGATAAGTGGTCAAGTCGAGGATAACCATTCCCCTTATCCCATGTTCTCACATGGATTTGGGGATACTAGCTTCTTTGATTTTCAACCTCTTCCCTCTATTTTGACCCTTTTTCATACCATGACTTCTTCCTCTTTGATTTACACTACCTCCATGCCTAGTATCTCTACTAACATGGCAGGTTCTACATCTAGTGGGCCTCTTACAAAACCCACTCCTCTCAATTCTTCCACTAGTGCATCATTTTTAACCCATGGTAATCATGCCACTATTTCTACTTCTTCCCATCCCTCTACTAGTAAATATTTTACCACATAATAAAATTATGCCACTAGTGCCTCATTTACCAAAAATTATTATCAAGTTACTAATAACACACATAGTGGTATCCAAGCCACTCCTACCAACTCCAATGCTTCACATAATGCCAATACTACTACTCAAACCCATCAAATCTTATTAAAAACTCTTGATCAAATGAATGATTTCCAAGCTAACAATGTAAATAAAATGATGCAAATGAAAAATCATCTTATCCATCTTCAAACTCATCCTCAACATATTCCATGGGGCATGTATAACTAAATGTTCCCCCACCTCCTCTTCGAGATTCCCATGGTAATATTATCCCTTAACCTCACCTTGTTAAAAAAACAATCAATCACCTTCAAAATGAACCTCTTACATCTCAAATAAATAAATAAATAAATAAATAAATAAATAAATAAATAATATATATATATATATATATATATATATATATATATATATATATATATATATATATATATAGGAGGCATCACCCCTATAATTACTTTCAATGGATCAACTGATCCTACTCTTCATTTAAAAACATTTGGAAATCTATATAAAGATTGGGTCAAGTTAAATACTTTCACTACTACCAAGATTCTAGCAAAAAATATCATAGGTGATGCGTGAGATTGGTACAACTAACTCAAATCTCATTCCATTATTAGTTTGGAAGACTTAGTTAATGCTCTAGTCCAAGAGTTTCAAACTAGTGATCTCCCTGAGAATACCTTGGCCCATTTTATTAATTGTAAGCAACTTGAGACTGAAACCGCACTATATTTTATCAAACGATGGAAGACCTTGTCTAATAAATGTGAACATAATATGGATGATGACAACCTATTTCATATATTTACCAATGCTATTTTTCCCAAGTTGCAACATCAGATTTAGACTCTCTCTCCATGAACTTTGGAAGAAGCCATTGACCAAGCCAAACATCAAGATTTCCTTATGCATAAATTTGAGCCATCCCAAACTTCTATGGGTAATCACATGTTAATAATTAATAAGAATTATCATGATAAAAATGATGGTGTCACTAAATATTATGATACCATCCATATTATTCAAGCTATTGTTCCTAACCAGCCTTTAGAACAAGATTCCCCTCCTGGGCACATCACTAATCCTCATTTATCTTCAGCCAATAACATCAATGTTCATAAACCTCTATCCTTAGTGGAATTACAAAAATGTCTACCAAAGCCTTTCCCATGATAACTTGATCCCACTCATCCCATGAAATCTTGGTATGATCTCAATAAATTTTGTTGGATTCATGCTAGTTGGGGTCATTCTCATGAGACTTATAGGCAACTTCATAATTTGGCTATGGATTTCCTTCTTGGTCCCAATTTTGACCATGATTATATCATTTTTAAACATAAACAAGCCTATGACATTTCCTTCAAAGCCCATGAAACACAAACTAAATCTCAATCTTTGAACCAAGCTAATGTTCATTTGGCCATCTATAAATATCCTCTTCTGAATCACCAAGATAACCAAGACAATCTTACCCCTTCTACCAATAACGTTGAAAATTTTCTTGCCCCAACTTCTGAAGAGAATGTGGTCAATATGACTAATATGAAAAGGGTGGTTGATTTTATTGATCCTCATCCTATCCACACCCCTCAGTTGTCTTTCACTTTTGTGTTATCCATGATTCTTATCTGACTCACTTAAAAGAGTTGGGGTAAGAAGAACTCATATATTTTGATGAACCAATTTAGAAAACTCCCTCGGATAATGCTTCTCATACCATTTTTACCATCCCTTTAATCTCTTTACCTATCACTAACAATACTTAATCTTATATCAACACTTCTTCTAATCTATCTCAAACCAAACCTGCATCAACTACCCCATCTTATCAAAATGATCAATAAACTTGTATTCTAGCTAAAATTACCTCATCTTATCAACATAAATTCACATTCACTTTGGATCGTCCTTTCTAGGACCTCCTTCAACACTATGCACCTCTTTCCAATAGTCCTCTTATGGGTTGTAATGAGTGGTATCCTATCACCCAACTTACTAATCTCCCATCTCAAATACCATTTCTCAAACTTATGTGCACCTCTCCACATCATTTTAACCATCTTATGTAGCTTTTGTTTGAAGTGAACATACCTCATCCTCCCCTAGTAGGATGCAAAACCCCTTTTTTGGATCAGAAGATAGCATTTTACAATAGTGTGAAGAGATTTCCATACATGTTAAAAGAATAATGGACACTTCTCTTTCCCTCAAATTCCCCATTGCTTATATGATCCTCGATGAGAATTTTCTTCATGTGGATGATCCTCCTATGTTTATTAGTGTCCAAATTGGTGATATCCAAGTCAAGCATGTTTTGATTGATGAGGGATCAAACACTTGTGTTGCCTCTCTTGATTTTATCAAAACCCTTAGATATTCCAAATGTAATCTTAAATACACACATAACACATGTCAAGGCTATGACCGAAGGCAAATGCCTCCTTTAGGTTGTGTGTGGCTCCCCATTATAGTCCCACCTATCATCATTTGTGTGAAGGTGATGATCTTCAATTTTTCTCTATCTTATAACATGATGCTTGGTAGGCCATGGACTCAATGTTTGAGATTAGTTCCCTCTTCTAATTTTAAATGTATCAAATTTCCTCACAATGGATCCATCTATAGGATTTAGGGTAACACTAATCCTTGAAATTTTAAACAATTCTAAGACCATGGTGTATTCAAGATTCCTACCCTTGAAACTTTGCCAATCATTCCATTTTGTGAATCTCAATGATTTAACTTTCCTATCAATTCCACCTGAGGTTACAATGGTCACCTTGAACTCATTTGGAATATACCCCCTAATCTCCTAGATTTCAATGATGATGAGCCTGAGAAGATCAATCTCAATATTAAAACCTCAAATCTCTCACCTCATTTCATCTCTCAGCTACCCACTTCTTTACAACCTCATTCCTATCAACCACCTAGTGATGATATACCCATTATTTTAACTAAGACTTGGCATTCCATTCATCACACCACATTAGGATAAGGTCATCCATACCTATGACATTGATCTTCATACACCTGATTATGATGATGGTTATACCTTAGATGATCCATTCTTAGGAGTTCTTGTTCAAGCCTGAGATGCTGAGATTATTTATTATCATTCCTCTTTGCTTCAATATTTTAGTATATCTTCTAGTATTTCATCCTATATTTTTCCTAATTTAGTATTTTTCCTCTTTATCATAGAGTATAGATAGTGCACACACTTCAAGATTTTGAATACCCTCATAGGAGTATGCTTATGGATCATGCTATGACTGGTTCCCATCACTTTGCCAGATACCAAGACCCCTATAGCCAACTTATCCCTAAGATGCTTGTGATTGTCCTTCAGATTTCCATGCATCCAAATCCTCCTTTAATAGAGCCCAATATAGATCCCATTCCCACTCCCTCTATAGCTAAGTCTCTTCCTATTTTTGATCCTATTACTTCTTAGTTGAGCCTCATCTAGTCTCTCTACCAACCCCACCTTCTCTTCTGGATCATTTTATCCCTTTACTACAACTTGCTTCTTTACCCACTAAATGGGATAATAAGCCATATTATGACATTCATAAAGTTGCAAGTCACTAGACTAGAGACTGTTCATTATACCACTCATCCTTAGCTTTCATTCCACTTCTCCTATGAGTACATCAACCAAGCCTACTCAAAAGTGTATCTGTTGCTTCCATGACACATATAACCATTCATCCACACATTGTCATAAGTTATGAAAAGATATTGACACCTTGAATCCCACCACTTTTCAGCCCTTAGACAAGGCTATACCTCCCTCAAAAGTGTTACCTGAATATCTTCTCAAATATGAATAGGTATATTGTCTCTGGTACCAATTTGGTACCCATCATACTGATCATTGCCACATCCTTCAACAACATCTAAAGGCTCATCTCCTAACCATTCCTACACCTTCTACCCTTACTTCCATAGGTCAATCTCATAAGAAGGATCCCCCTTATTCCCCCATGGCTCTACCTCATGTGATTCCATCTCCACCTATGAGTCCCTCACTTGTGGACCTTCCCTCACCCTTGGATCCCTCTCCACCAATGACTCCTTCACCGGTGGCACCTTCTCCACCGATGACCCCTTCACATCTCATAAAATCCACTACCATGTATTCTCTTGAGCACACCCTACATGATAACTCTCATCAACATGATATTTCAAGGATTCCTACATTTTTTGTCAATGAGATTTAGTGCAAAGTATTTTCGTAACTTTCACTAAAGATTGATGAGACATTAGCTTTATTTTGCATTCAACTTCATAGAGACTTATCAGATGTTATGGATAATGTACGTGGAAAAATATATTAGTACTTATCAAATGCATAATGTTCTTCTATGTTCATTTGGATTAGACATGTGCTCCAACTTTACATTTATATATTTTATATCATTTGACATTGTGTCAAATTCTTATTTATCTTACATGGTGACTTTTGTTTTGCATTACATGTTGCTTATGATGTCATTATTTTTTTTATGTTCTCTTATAGGTTATTTTTCATAATTCTATCCTTGTCCTTCTTGAGTTCATTTCTTATGGTTACCTTTTTCTTTTTCATAATTTTTTTCTATCTTATCTCTATAAACATGAATAATTATTAATTGTGACTTGGTTATACAAATCTTGCTCCCTTTAGTCATTCTTTCTTTACCATGTGATGAATTAGCAAAAAATTCATCTCATTACAATCTCCCTTCACCAGTACACTTTATATCTCCTCTTATTACCCATTATTCCCTTTTGCAAACTAAGCATACACATGGTTGAGACTTGAGTTAACATGCTGGTTCATCAATAAGCCTAAGTATTCTAGTCACTCATGTATTTAGATACTTAGATTATTTTAGCCAAATCCTAAAGCTCATTTGTGTGTACCACTCTATCTCTCATGATTGGTCATTCCAAGTCCGTTTAGAGGAAGATCTTAAAATCCATAAAATATTCAAAATCCAAATCATTTAACAAAAGTCAATGATCTAAAAGGCAACATTAAAATATTTCAAAAGTCAAATCACACTAAAAGATGTGATTCTATGCACAACTCCTCTTTCTAATCAAAGCTCAAACTCCATAGTTGGCCTCATGATAGAGCTGAGGTCCATTGGGGTGTGCTAGGATAATAGATTAGAAAAGGAGAATAAAAAAATCTTTTAGTGCTACCTACTTTCTCACGTAAGTACCCAATCTTCATAGTAGATTGATGGATCTGTAAGGGGTCTTGAGGAATGGGGAACACATCATAGGAAGGTAGGTCCATTTTAATTTTATTATTTAAAACCTCCAAAATGAGTTTATCTTAGTACCACATTTAGTTGCCTACACAATTTTATGTCTATAGCGAACATGTATCCTCTGTATATTGATGGTCACTAGTCACTTAGTGTCTTCTTATGTCCTTAGTGTGCCTAATGTCTCCTAAGGTCTTCTTATAAGATGCCTAAGTTATGATTATTACATTCTCTTTTTTACACCCTACAACTCTAATATTTCCATTTGATAAATATTGCTTTGTTCACTGATCACTCCCCCTAGGGATTCCCTTTGTGAGTTACATTGGAAGACCTTGGAAAAGACCAGACATTCTTCACAAATTACCAAAATGTTCACATTACCATTCAAACATCCCATTTTACCAAAATTTTCACATTATTTCCACCTCATTAGTGTTTCCTTTGTGAGTTATTGTGTAAGACCATGGATATGACTTGACATTCCTCACAAAATTTTTCAATATCCAAGTCACAACAAAATTACATGTGTCAAATATGAGATAATATGTAAATGATTATGAGTTACACATCATTGACATGCTTCCCATCTTTATTTAGTATGTTTTATGCTTACTTCATTAATCTTTCACTTTTAACTTCTTATTTTTTGATTGCATGTAAAAATCCAACCACTTTTATTAAGTTTTTCATACTTCCCAACTTGAATTAGTACGATTAATTTAAGACCATTTTGCCAATTTTGTTTATCATTATATTTCCCAATGTGATTTAGTGTGATTGATTGACTTAATTGATTTTTTTTATACCATTGTTCTTTCATGTGCTTTCCATTTTATTACATTCTTTTCATACTTCCCAACGTGATTTATTTTGATTTTACTTTTTTTAATTTGGTGCCATCTTTCTCATGGTTTCAAATTTTTTTTCCCTCTTGTTTATCACTTTTTGGTTTATTATACTTAGTCATATTTTGTTATTACACATTTACCATCGTGATACAGTGTGTAGTGCATTTTTTTGATTAATTATGCTTTTCCAATTCCTTTTGTCTATTTATTTTAACCATGCATGTGTACTACATAATGCTAAAAAAGAAAACACAACACATATAATTCCTATAACATATACAAAAACAAAGCAAAACACATGTACTAGAAACAAATATATCCATGCATCCAAAAACACAACCATAATATAACACATAAGATCAACATCTAACTATCAAAATAGAATCTCTCTCTATATATCATATGTTTTTTAATACAAAAATACATCACTCTAGCTCTAAGGTTGGTCTCCATCATGTATATCTTGTAGCCTAGCCATGCTACCCATATATGCCTCAGATTGTCCCCACTGAATAGTATGTTGTAACGAGGCTATTTGAGATATCAAGCCTACTACCTATCCCTATAAGTTAGCCACCTGGGCCTATACCTATCCCAAATGGATAGTGGTATCCATATGTGTGGCTCTCTCCTGATCCAAGGCCTATCATGCCTATGCCTCTCCAGATTCCACCCCTACCAATGGCTGTATCCCATCTCTACATGCCTGTAGCTACCTCACAGCCTCTTCTACTAGTCTAAACCAACCTACCTAAGTTGGGGTAGATGGTACCATAAGATCATCCAATGTGGTAGGGTCATATGGTGCCAACACCCCATCCAAAATATCATGGTATGCTTCCATCACCAAGGATCCCCATATGACCTCCTCATCCATAAAATCTATAAAATTCAAACCAAATAGATATTAGATTATATATACATCTTAGAATATATCTATCTACAATCATATTTAACTAGTATTTTATATCAAAGACTAAAAATTACAACATTTATTACCTATATTGGTGTCACTAATCACCATCTCCCCATTTGCTCATCCACTAAGCATGGTCTTTCCATCATATCATCCTCTAAGTACCTCATCCATAGGATGTTTCTCGATCAAATTAAACCCTAGAGTCACCACCTATGCATGTATCAAGCCTCACCTCATTGGTGCTTCTATAGACTAGCTCTGCCCTAGGCCAATTAATGGGTCATCTTAGATGACCACCCTATGTGCTCTCTCTCACCATTGGCATATCTATCAGTGGTGTACCCAAGGTGGTTGTTGCTCCTCCTACTATGGTTCTGGCTATGATACCTATGACACTCTTGCATCCATGTCCATACCCTCTCCAACTGTTAACTATCATGATCAACTAGTCCATGGTCTCACACACCATGGTCTGATCTCTAGTCTCTTGATTGACACTCCTCATCCTCTCCCCCTTGAATCTCTCACATGTCACCAAAATTTAGACACTAATATATGAACTATTAGGTGAGGTAGTCCAAACTATCCTAGAAAGCATTCCATTAGCTGTAGCTCTACCCACCACGTATAGTATCTTATGATCTACACTCATGTTAACCCTAGTGCCATAGTCACTCAACTTAGCCAAACTATCATAATGTGTGCATAAGGATACCACATGATCTCTCCTCATGTGACCGTCTAAAACATTGGCATGTGGGGCATAGCCCACACCACTTGATCCTATCTCTATCTCAAAACCTAAGGCAATTGATCATCAACCACATGGGGAACCCAACTAGCCATTACATTAAAAACCTCTCATATATCCAAACATTTAGTAGTACCATTAGTCCCATGGTCTTTTACCCTTTAGACAACATCCCATACATATCATACATGAACAAAAACTAGATGATATAACCCAAGTCATAGAGTGCCCCCTGATCTAATATAGAATGACACAAGGCTATCACATACAATGGTATCTCATTATCTAACATGTGTCATAACACTCATGCTATCACAAGGCCTATCATAGCCTTTCAAATATCTAAAATCTTTGCAATATACATATTAAACAAACTCACCCTCAGTCTTGAGTAAATCTTATTTGAGGACATTGCCCATTGGGTTAATGTTCACCTCTCTTCCTGATCATCTGATATCCCTATGATCACTGGTGTCCCCCTATACGAAGTCCAAGCAATGCATGGACATCCTCTAAAGTGAACAAACCTTTATGGTATCCCCATCTAACACCTGTCTAAATGTATTGGTTAACATTCCCAAACTCTTAGGAACATGACCTCAAGATCAATAATCTAAGGGATCCATCGCATCTCCATGATGCCTCCCAAGCCCAACACAACCAATCTATATCTGTCTACATTCATTAGATAGTCTAATAGATTTGGTAGCCATGATGCATCCACTAATTACCAAAATCTCTGGTATCTCTGCATAAATCAAACACCAAAAGATGTATTAGACCTCTATGTCACTCAT
This sequence comes from Torreya grandis, assembly GCA_037957365.1. Taxonomy (NCBI): domain Eukaryota; kingdom Viridiplantae; phylum Streptophyta; class Pinopsida; order Cupressales; family Taxaceae; genus Torreya; species Torreya grandis. Next base: position 4,443,758 of record JARHVA010000024.1, read on the forward strand.
AATTAAAATACACTTGTTTTAATTTCAAAAAAATAAACTAATTTTTCCTTAATTTATTCATTTTTACCAATTTGACTTATCTTCAACTAAATTGGCCATTTTAGTACTAATTTGGCCACCCTATGGCTTAATAATACTATATCGACCATATTCCTTCATTTTAGTACTATATCAGCCACTTCAAAACCAACTAAGTTAGCCCTATAGTACTAAGTTGACCCCTTAGACTTAACAAACTAAGTAATCCTTTATTTTCCCTTAGTAGTACTAAGTCGGCCACTTAACAAACACACTAAGTTTGTCATGTTTTACTATGTCAATCTATTTCCCAAATAAACTAAGTCAGCCATGACCTACTAGGTTATCCCATTCAATTTTTTTTTACCAGCTAGGTTGACCCAGTTGACCTTGTTCTTTCAATGCAATGACTTTTTGATCCATTGTAATAAATGACTTAAGCATTTATTACTCTGGTCCCTTCAACTAGTACCTTGTTTGACCCATAGTGTCCTTAAAAAATTCCTAGGGTTCATTTCAGTATCTATATTTGGTCTAATTAACAAATTTCTATAAAACATTTATTTTCAAATAAAAACTTTTTAAAATTTAAAATTCTCAGTTGCTTACCTGTGTTGCACTTGTTATGACCACTATGTTTTTTCCCCATCTCAGCTGTTGTCTCCTCACCATCTTGGATCTCTAGGTTCTCACTAGGTTTATCAGATCTCTATTTTTATTAGAATAGCAAATAATAGAAAATGAATTCTTTTTCACCCTATTTATGTTTAATATTTAAAATTATTTACCCTTAAAAACTTTATCGTCAAATTACTTATTTTGATCATATCTTTGTTTCTACTCACTAGTTTTACAAATCATAAAAAGTTCTAGAATCCTGATGTCATAGAGAATATTTCTAACTATATATGCCTATGTTATAAATTTTTTGATTTTCACTCTTTTTCACTGATCTCTACAGGTTTGCCTAATGTTCTACACATTGGATGCTTTCACATCTCTCACATTTACTTCTTTATCTACAACACTAAGTTAAGTAAAGTATGTGTTTTTCAATTTTATCCTTTTATTTATCTTATTTGATCCTTAATACACTTTATTTAGAATCAACATTATGTGTCATCAGGTTCTTTTTCCAAAGCACCATCCTTTGTTTCACTTACATGAGATGTGATGAGCTTCAAGTGGGGCATATGTATACACATAATATTTTCAAAATTTTATCAATTAATGATGCTTTCTATCTTGTAGAAACCCATAGAGTCTCAATCTCTCTAAGTACATGCCTTAAGGGGTGGGTATACGATTAGTGCTTCATAGGATTTTTGTCCCTTTTTCCACTTGTTATCTACATACTTATATCCTAAAAACCATTCCCCTAAGCTTAGTCTTCTCTTTTGCATACTCCTCTAGCCTTTTACCACCTTCATTAGCCCTTTTCCTAACCTAAAACCTCTTTTGATAGTTTACATGACTATGTTGATTGTGTCAACATTGTACTCTTATTGACAAAACTTAGTTACGGTCTAGGTCGGCACCTGGCCAACCTAGTCGATGACCTAGTGAGTTTTTGTCAATAACGACTAGGTCAACCCAAACAAATAAAACTTTCAAAAGGGTTTAGTGTTAGATCTACCTATATAAACATAATCATTTCACCATTTATAAGGGAAGAGAAGAAGTAAGATATATTGTGCATCTACTTATCCACCATTCTATTTGAGGAAAAAGCTTAAGGTTTTATATTTTTTTTGGAGATACATATCTTAACTTGTGGAGAATTCTTTTGGATGCATTGATAGGTTGTGTAGCCTAGAGATTATTTATCCTTTTCATCCTTACATACCATAATAACCTCTTGTGAATCACCTTGGGCAAGGGAGAGATTGAGGCTTAGGGGGTTCGTCTTCAAAGGTAAGTATTCCTTACTTTGTTCTTCTTTTGTAAGAGTAAATAGATATGAATTTGCACTTATATTTCATGCATTAGGATTTTGTATACATTGACATGAGTATATGTCTTCTATGCATTCTTAATTTTAGTGTTTATTACCCCCACTTTGTGCCATAAGCTTTGGTGAGCACTAAATTAGATTTTTGATTTACTTATTATTAGTATAGTGAATATGAAAACATAAGACTTAGTTAGGGTTATTGCATGATTTTTCTTGACTAGAGGCTTTGGAACCCTCCCTATTAATATTATTATGATAAGAGATCCCCTAATTTGTTCTAGTGGATTTATATTGGTCATGTTCTTGATTATCTAATGTATCCTCAATTAGAAGTGTAAGTAGGATCTATCTTCTCTGAGCTAGGATTGATTTGTAGATTTGATGCATTTCTCATTTCATACTCTTATTTTACTCTTCTCAAGCCCTATCCAATAGTACTAGGATGACTTGGTTGACTCTTTACTCTTATTGTTTCCTTTACTATGCTTAGCTCTCCTATCTATCTGTCTTAGTTCTCTATTTCTATTTATTTAGCATTCTATTTATTTCCTCAAATCATAATGAAGTTCCTTATTATAATTTTCTTGGACAACTCGAATCCATTTAGACACTGTATGGGATATTCATTTCTCCCTCTGTTTTCTTCTCAAGATAACCCTCACTCTTGGATCACTTCTTCCCCTCATTTGTCTATGGATTGTAACATGGTTTAAATCACACCTTAAGATGAAGTAGGTGGATCTGATCCTTTTTTAACCTATCCAGACAATTCTCATCTTTAAGATTTACAACATAATTTGGGAGCAATTGATACAAGTCTATCCAACAATCTCACTGGTAATCCACCTTCCAACAACCCTCCCCCCAATACCAATATGGGGAGTTCTCCTACAAATACCAACCTGTTAATTAATATGACTCAAATTCTTGCACAAGTCATACAACAAATGAACATAATGCAAACTTATAAAACCTCTTAAATGATGCAATTACAATGCCATTTACTCAACATGGTTAATCAACCTCCTATTTTCAATCCGCAAGCCAATCCATATTTTTTTCCTCCACCTCTTAGATATGTCTTAGGAAAGTTATTTCTCAACCTATTATGAATAACAAAATGATTCAAAATGTCCAAAATGATCCTTTAGCTCCTTTTATCATGTCTATTTATATTGGTAATATATCTCCAACTATTAAATATGATGGGACTACAGACCCTGCATCCTTTATCTAAGCCTTTGGTAATATTTATAAAGAGTAGATCTAAATTAATACTTTCGTCACAACTAAACTTCTAGTTAAAAACTTTATTGGTGATATATTGTAATAGTATAACGATCTTCCCTAGTATTCCATTTGGCATCTTGAGGATTTAGTCAATCCTCTAGTTAATGAGTTTCAACATAATGACCTTCCCAAAAATTGCCTTATCCATTTCATCAATGCTAACCAATCTCCCATCGAATCAACTCATGATTTTATCAAACAATGTAAATCTTTGGCCGATAAAGCCAACCATAACATGACTGATGAAAATTTATTCAAACTCTTTATAATAATTCTAACTCCTTCACTTTAATATAAGATTCATACTTTTGCTCTTCAAATTATTAACGAAGCTCTTGACCAAGCTACATGTCAAGACTTCTTCATGAAGCAATTTGAACCTAATACCAAATTCCTTAAAGGATATTTTCAAACTTATACCAATGCCATTACCGGTAATACTCCTCAAACTAAATGAGGAGTTGCTAAAGCTGACATTCACCCATCTTCTCACATACCAATAATTATGCAATAAATGAAATAATTTTTTCCACTCTTTAAACCCTTTAATTATTCTAATAATCCTCATAAGTGGTATGACCCTAATCAATTCTATTGGTTCCACACCGACATTGGTTATTCCCATGAAACTTGTTGAAGGATTACTAAATTTGTTGTCTCCTACATTCTTGGTGATTCCTTAAATCATAAAGCCATGATCCAACTTCATCACCAAGAGTACATCACTTCTTAAAAATGACAAGCTCCCAAAGCTTTCTATTATAATAACCAAAAATATTATTCTACATCTAATCATTAACTAAATACCAAGGATGTTTGTGCTATTGATTCCAAATATGACCAATATTACAAAAATTCTCAATATGTTAATGCAACTAAGGTCAATTATCATCACAAAATAGCTCACAAAGATCTTATCACAAAACCTATTAAACCTTATTTGGAAGAACAACTTCTCAAAGATACTAAAACTACTCATTTAGATTTAGAAGCCCATGAGGAGCCACCTCCTTCTTTCAAACCCCTAATAACTTCCATTCTTTCAAAATCTACCTTACCTTCAAAAACTCGCTTTGGTTCTTCTTCTAAATCCCATTGGAACGTTTTCAAAGAACTTAACTCCATGCCTTACAACATTCCACTTATGGAGTTAGTTCATACTTCCCCTTATCATTGAAAATTCCTCATGCAACAATTATAAGAAATTTAAGAACCATCCTCTATAAATGAAGAATCACCCTCTATTGAGAATCAACCTACCAACAAGTATACCATTGAATCCATGTGTCGTTATTCCAAACCATCCATTGAATTTATTGAAGAGGACATGATTAATGATGAAATCCTTTTTCATGTTGATGATCCACCACTATTCATTAAAATATCCATTAATACTACCCTTATTCATAAATTTTTAGTTGATGAAGGCTCTAATATTAATTTGACATAATTTTGGCTCATCCAACAACTTGGTTATAATAAGGATCATCTCAAGAAAACCCACCTTACTTACCATGTATTTAATAAAACTAATCAAAAGCCACTTGGTTTTATTTGGCTTCCTCTAAAAATCAGACCTAAGATCATTTGAACTAAACTTATGGTCCTTGATTTGCCCCTATCTTATAACATACTCTCATTTGAACTAAACTTATGGTCCTTGATTTGCCCCTATCTTATAACATACTCCTCGGTTACCCTTGGAATCATAGAATGAGGGACATCACCTCTTCTGGTAGCCAATGTATTACATTCCTACATAATGGTAAATGATATAATCATGAAGCTAATCCCAACCCCTGGAGTATTTAATTTCCTAATCTAAAATTTCAATATTGCATTACTACCATTCCTACCTTAAATAGTGCTCCCTTTCCTAAATTCCTCAACATCAATCCAGACTTACAAGCCACTCTTGTTGATTTAGATGATGATGAACCTAATGAATTACAACATACTTGAAACACTACTAAGCTACATCCTTACATCTCAGAGTGACTTCCTCCTTTTTTATTACCTCATGATCACACTATTCCTCTCATTAATGAGATCACTAATTTTACCCTTCCATGCAAGGCTTAGGAATATTCTTACCCAAAATATGCCTTCACATGCAATGATTTTGGAGTGGTCAAATTATTCCAAGATCCTCTAATCATGTCTCCACAAAATTTTAGTGACCTCAGAATTTCACCTTCTAAAACTCCCCTTGAATCTGAAGCATGTACCATTTCTCCAGCCTATGGTGATAACTACATCATGGCCTAGGCTCAATCTTGAGACTTGGATGTTCAACATTATTAGAAAACTTTAGCTTGAATACATACTTTCAACTTGGATGTTCACACCATTTTCATGGATTTTGAATTAGATTCCAAAGGTCATGTACCTCCTACTAATACTCCACTTCTTGATACTCCTTGGGTGGTCAAACAAATCTTACCTTTCAAACCTCCATATATTCTTGCATCTTTTTTACCACCTATAGATCCCATCATTTCATCCAATTTTTCTCTTGTCAAAGAAACTAATGACACACCAATCTCATCTGATAAATCTACTCCTCCTATTCCCAAGATTACATTAGATGTTAAGGCCATAGATGTCTATCAAATACATTATAAATATGATCTCAATGGTAATAAAATTATTGATCTTGAAGTAGATATTGAGTATTATATCCTTCTTCCCACTTTGCTTAACGATGAATTTATTCTTGAATTACTTCATGCTTGAGAACCTCAACTTCCTTGACAACATCACAAACTCAGGAATTTTAAAAATAAAACCCCTTGTTTCAACAAATTCATCTCTAGCATCAATACTAAAGATAATCCAATTTATTCTTTACCTAAAGCACCATACCACTTTAAATATGGCAATGCTAGTCTTATCAAAGAAATCAATTATATTTAATATGGTACTCCATCATGCCCTCGACCTATTATAGTTTCTCATGAAATCACACCTACTAAACATGATAACTTTAGATTATTTTTTGATAAATATCATGAGATATTTTCCTAGTCCTATGAGGACATGCCTGGTATTAACCTTAGTATTGTGGTGCATAATATCATCACTTATCCTGACACCAAACCTATGCACTAAAAGTAACAAAAATTTCCACCTAATGTCACAAATAAATTATCAAACTTATTGATGTTAAGTTTATCAAACCTGTAGACTACTCCAAATAGGTTTCTAACATAGTCATCATTTGAAAAAATGTCACTATGGTCATTTGCATTTACATCGATTTACATAATCTTAATCTTGTTTATCCTAAGGATAATTTCCCTCTACCTTCAATAGATGCCATTATCAATTCCAATATTGGTTTTGAAATGTTATCTCTTATGGATGGATTCTTGGGATATAATCAAATTCATATTTCCCCTAAATATCAACATGAGAACACTTTCAACATAAAATGGGGCACCTATTGCTATGCTAAAATGCCCTTCAGACTCAAAAATGCTGGAACTACTTATTAATGAGTAATGACCCATATATTTCATGAACTTATTCAAAAAATTATAGAAACCTATGTGGATGACCTCATTGATAAGGCTAAATTCTACAAGACTCACCTTTCTGATCTTGCCATCATATTTGACGATCTTTTAAATATAAAGTTAGTTAGAATCCTTACAAATGTGTTTTTGGTGTTACATTTGGTTAATTATTAGGATTTTTAGTTTCTTTCTGTGGTATTGATGTTGACCCTGACAAGATTAACACTATCATCAACATGCCCATCCCTCGATTAATTCCAGACATTTATACTTATCTCGATAAATTTGGGGGAAATTAGATGATTCATCCCAAAAATGGCTTATCATATCTATTTTATCAATTTTCTTCTTAAGAAAGGTAATGCATTAGAATGGAAAATCCCTATAAAAAATCATTTGATAATATGAAATAATCATTACTTCACCCACCTACTTTTTGTCCTCCTTCAAACAATTGACCTTTGATCCTATATACTTCTTCCACACCCATATTAGTTGGGGAAATGCTTTGTCAACAAGATGATATTGGAAGAGAATATGCCATCTACTATATCATCTGAGGCATCATTGATTATGATAAATGTTACATAAAAGTTGAACATGATTTCCTTGCTATATATTTTGTAGCTGAAAAAATTTGACATTATATGCTTTATTATACCTCTTATGTTATCATCCATTTCAATCCCCTTCATCACTTCTTCTCCAAAGCCTTTCTTCATAGATATAGAATTGGCAAGTGGATGGTCCTTCTCATGGATTTGATCTCTGAATTATTAATAATTTTTTTGTCAAAAGACAAATCATCACTGATCAACTTACCACAACTTTAGTGCCCACTACCAACTACCTTCAAAATAATCTTCCCAATGATAATATTCTCTATATTGAAGGTCTAAACCAAGGCATATCCTTTAAATATTACTTTCATAAATTCACTATTGATCTTGAAGTAAGTAATTTTGATAAATCTGCTATCCTCCTTGATACTACTCAACTAAAAGTAGTTATCGAAGAACTTCCTAAAATTAATGTTAATTTACACAAGGATGCTTAGACCCTTCACTTTGATGGTGCTAAATGCATTCAAGGAGCTGGAACAAGTTGTATTCTTACAATCCATCTTGGAAAAATCATCCCTTTATATTTTTACCTAACATTTGATGTAACTAATAATATGGTAGAGTATAAAGCTTTAATCTTAGGCATGAGAGCTACCCTTGATTTAAATATCCACTACCTACATGATTTAAGTGACTCCTAACTCATTTATTACCAAGTCAATGGTGATTACTAATGTGAAAATGAGAATCTCATTTTTTATCATCAAATTACAACTAATCTCACCAAAGTTTCATTTCTTTTACCATCGAGCCTATCCCTCAGGATCAAAATTTTATTGTTGATTCCCTCAATTCTTTAACATCTCTTTTTCATCCACACTAAGTTCTTACCGATCCCATTTTTATTATCCAAATAAGAAAATATCCATCTTCTATTCAACCAAAATATTCACTTATCTGCCACATTAAGGCCATCACCATTAGACAAAACCTATGGTATAAATATATCATTCAATTTCTAGAACACCAAACTTATCCTCACAACCTAGTTTCTCATAAAAAGACTCACATTCACACATAAGATTTTAAGTATGTATTTTGATATAACATCCTATATTATCATAATGCTAAAAGTACCTTGATCTACTTTGTTATGCAAGATGAGGTTCCTCCTCTTCTTGAATAAGCACATGGGGGCATTTGTGATGGTCACTGTAGTGGACATGCTACAACCCATAAATGTTTACATATGAGATACTTTTGGCCCACTCTTGAAAATAATGCCATTAAATTTGACAAAAAAATTAATCCTTTCCAACTTCATGATGATTTAATTCATTCACCTCTATCCAAGCTTGAAACTGTGGAATCTCCCTGGCCATTCTCCATGTAGGGATTAAATATCATTGGCAAATTACCTCAATCTCAACATGGGAATGTATTTATAATCACAAACACTAAATATTTTACCAAATGGGTCAAGGCTATGCCCTTCATTAATATCACTAGTACCACCATCTCTAATTTCATCCTCAGTCAAATCATTTGCCATTTTGGTGTCCCTCATACTATCATTTCAATAATGGTGGTAATTTCAAAAATAAAGATGTGAAATAGGTGCCAAATTTAAAATCAATCAAAAATTATCCACACCCTATCATCCATAATGTAATGGCCAAGATGAGGCCACCAATAAAATTCTTAATAAAATTCTCCAAAAGATAATTTGTGAAACCCGCATAGATTGGCACCTTCATCTCTACCCTGCTCTTTGGGCCTATCACACTGGCATATGTACTACCACTAGAGCAATGCTATTCTCTCTAGTCTATGGTTTTGAATTAGTTATTCCATTAGAATTTTATCTTCCCTCTCTTCTTATATCTCTTCATGGTATCATACCTGATGAATAATTATGTGAAGCTTGCCTTCATGCTCTTGATCTGCTTAATGAACACCATATTTTTACTTTGCAACACAATCACCAATACAAGGCTCATATTCCAAACAACATAACAAAAAAGATAAAGTTCACACATTTAATGTTGGTGATCTTATCCATTAGACTACACTCATGATAAAGAAGGTAAATATACCCAAAAATGGTGGGGCCTCTATTTAGTCAAAGATATTCTTGGTCCAAGTACCTATTGCCTTCAAACCATTGAAGGCCATATTTTCAAAGATCCGACCAATGCATAATTCCTCAAGAAGTATTTTGACTAATCCTTTCATTCTTTTCATGCTTTATATATGCTATCTATTTAGCACTTTTTTACAGGATACTTACATAGGTCTCACCCTCTGTAGTAGTTTTTTCTTTTCATAAACCTTAGTCCTTCCTTTTGGTCTTTTGGTTTCCCCTTTTATTCATGAGTTGCATTGTAAAACCACAGATAGGACCTATTCTTCCTCATGATGTAATTTATCCTTTTTATTTTCTCACTTTTCAAATACTTTTTAGTAGCACTTAGGCTTCTCTTTTGTGAGTTGCAATGTAAGACCATGGATATGATCTATTCTTCCTCACAAATACCATCTTTTTCTTATCTCATTTATTTTTCACATACTTTATACACCCCCTTGGGTTTCTCTTTTATGAGTTATAGTGTAAGACCATAGATAAGACTTGGCCTTCCTCATAAAATCACCATCTTTTAATTCATTTTCTAGAATGTGTTTTGAAAATGGTTATGAGTTCTTGATCCTTTATTTTCAAACTTCTACTTTTGATTCTCTTGTAGAAAAAAATTTGCATAACAAACTATGCTAGCATGTTTTCCTACATTTCTCTCATTATTATGATAAGAAAGCACAATTTTCTATCATTGAATCCCCTTTTCACCCTTGGTCACATTTTTTATGATTTGAATTAATTCAAATTGTTTCATGTTTCATTCCTCTTGATTTCCTTTCCTTTCACTCCACATTAGATAAAACAAGGTCGAAGTCAAGATAACAACTTTTCCCCTAGATTTATGAGACTCTTAAACACCATGCTCTTTGAATTATCTCTCTTATAAACCAAGTCCAAAGTATTCAAATAAAATTCATCTTTAGCACCCATGTTTTGTATTCCAAATCCATATGAAGGAGGAATAAAAAATAGCCATAAAGAAAGTTAAAATCCAAATCATTTGAAACAAAAGGCAATGATATACAAAATGCAACATACAAATCTTAAAAGTCAAAATCATACCAAAAGACATGATTGAAATCACATCTCCTATCTCTAATCGAAACTCAAACTCCATAATTGGCCTCACAAAAGAGTCGAGGTCTATTGGAGTGTGGTAGGTTAGTAGATTAGAATAGGAGAATTCAATAAACTCTATGGTGCTACCTAATTTCTCACACAAGTACCTAATATTTGTAGTAGATCGATAGATATGTAAGGGGTCCTAAGGAATGGGGAACACATTATGGGAAGGTAGGTGAATTTTAATTTTCATGCATATAGCCTTCATGGGATGATCTACATATTTCATTTATTGACCTAAGACTTGTGTGGCTATGAGATGTTATTTAGAGTCCTTAATGTCGATAGTCCTCTTATTTTGACAAACCTAATTTGAGTGTCTTGAATTTGATAAAGAGTTCCTCCACCTTGGTTTTTACTTCATACTTCCCTTCACCCATTTTATTTCCCCCCTTGACAGGCATGTGTGAATCTAAATTTGTTTTCCCTATTCGATCTACTTCATTCTTTTTCACATCTTAAAAACATGATAGCATTACTTTATTTCAATTTTATCTACCCTTAAAATAAAACAATATGCTTGAGTGACTATGGATTACTTTCTTTACACTGTGACTCTACATTTATGAATGTGTCTTGATTTCTTTTGTCATTTATCATTATTGTACTACCCTCTTTGTGGATACCTGAGTCTATTTCTAATTTCACATACTTTTTCCATTTTTGAGTGAGGTTGGATTGTTACTTATCACTCACCAATGTTATTTTTATTTTTATTCACCTTTTTTCATTGATGATTGAGTCAAGACTATTACTACTCACTCATCAATGTTGTTTCACCAATTTTACTTGCCTATCTTTGTTTAAGTAAAGATTGTTATTGATTTCACATTGATGTTTGATTACCATATTTTTTACATATATCTTTGGTTTGACTTGGTGAGAGTTTGCCTTTCATACTCAAGGTTTACCTATTTAAGTTTTCCAGTCTTTAGTAGCCTTGGATTTTTAGTTACTTGATTTACTCTAAATTTTGACTCGATCATTTGGTCTAACATAGAACTTGTCATCCCATCCACATAGCATCAGTTATCTTGGCTTTCTTACGTTTGTTTATTTTTTCTCCTTAGTTTTGTGTCTTTGGGTTTGCCATAAGTATTCTCTATTCTCTCCATGATCAAAATTATAAACACAATAGACAACCATCCAATAATAAAGGTAAGTCAAAGTGCACATTACATTTACTTTTTAGTTATTTCCCTTTCCATCATTTATATTTTAGTTATTTTCTGCTTTAAAATACTGTAATTTTTTAAGCCTTAAAATTATGTGTCACTATGTTCTTTCTCGAAGCACCATCCCCTATTGCACCTGAGTGACACATGATGAGATTCGAGTGGGGCATATGTATACACACAATATTTTCACACTTTATCAATTATTGATGTTTTCTATCTTGTAGGAAGCCATTGAGCCTCATTCTCTCTAAGTGCACACCCTAAGGGGTACACAAAGAAAGGGGTGGATAGACCATTGGTTCTTTTTAGGATTGTTGTCCCTTATTTCCATTTATTACCAATCCAACTAGCTCTTAAAAACATTCCCCTAAGCTTTGCCTCCTATTTTACACACTCTAGTCTTTTACCACCTTTATTATCCCTTTTCCTAACCTAAACTATTTATGATAGTTTACATGACTATGTCAACCTTGTATTATTATTGACAAAACTTATTAAGGGTCTAGGTCAACCTTTGGTCGACCTAGTGAGTTTTTGTCAATTATGATACTAGGTTGATTGGTTCAATCTTATCGATTGAAACTTTTGAAAGGGTTTAGGGTTAGATAAAAATATATAAACACATTCATTTTACCATTTTTATAAGACAATAGGATTTATTATTCATTTACATTTCTTTATAATATGATCTTCTACAATTCTACTTGAGGAGTCTTAGCTTAGGGTTTTTACTTGGATAAGAATCTATACTTATGGAAAAGTCTTGGATGTTTTGGCATTTATTAGTGATCCTGACAAACCACAACAACCTCTTGTGAAGTAATTTTGGCCAAGGGAGAGATTGAGTCTCGATGGGTTCATCTTCCAAGTAAGTATCTCTAACTTTTCTCCTCTCTTTAGTAGATAGAAGTAACATAAGTAATGGCTTTTGAATAATATTTTCTCTCCATGTATTAGGGTTTTACCTATACATAGCTTAATTAGGAATCTCATATGCATGTTTAATTTTATTATTTATTACCCCCACTTTGTGCCACAATATTTGGTGAGCACTAGATTAGATTTTTGATTTACTTATTATTAGTTTAGTGAATATGAAAACATATGACCTAGTTAGGGTTACCATGTAGTTTTGCTTGACTGGAGGCTTTGGAACCCTCCCTAGTGATATTATTTATGGTAAGAGATCACTTGATCAAGTCTAATGAATCTATATTAGTCATGACCCTGATTATCTAATGTATCCCCAATTGTAAGTGTAAGTAGGATCTATCTTCTCTGAGCTAGGATTGATTTATAAATCTGATGCATTTCCTAGTGCACACATAATATTCTACCATTAACACTTACAGTTACCATGTATTCTTTAGTTTCACTATATTTTGAGATGAAGCTCATATTGATTGTAACATTTTTTATACCTATAATGACCAATCAACGTAGTGCATATGCATTATCTGATTACATAAAATCATGTATTGTGATATATGGAGTGAGTTCACACTCCTTACATACAATTATAATGTTTTTCATAGTTGATTTCATGTTCAAGATAATACAACACCTAACATCACCTTTTTCATAGTGACTTATATTTTTTATTGTAAACTCTATGATACAAAGACTATTACCAACCGAAAATTGGGGCAAGAACTTGTCAATCAATTTGTTGTTGATATTGACAATTATTATCAATTGACCAAATTTGTCAACAAGGTCTGCATGCACTATTTATACTTTCGATGGTGAATTTGGATTCTTTATGAAACCAAGACCATAGACAATCAATACATCACCTTCAAAAACACTTCCATTTTTTATTAAGAGGTCAATGATTGTAACTGATATGTTTTGCCATGTATTTGTACTGCAACAATAGTTTTGAAATCAAAGCCATGAATACAAATATTTTCTATTATTGTATAATGACATTTTTTAATTTATTTCAGTTAAAAAACTAAAATCAAGTCACAAGTTCAATGCAAAAAAATAATAGACTGCTTGTTATGGATGTCATTGCCCCATAACAAGCCGTGCAAATAGAAAAATTACCATTTTTTTGGTCTCTATTGCTTTATTTCTATTTATAGCTCTATACTTTGTTTCTCTAATTCTATTTGCTGATCGATATTTAATTGGTTTGCCTTTGTTTGCTGGTTATATTTTCTTCCACTCCCATATCCAGTTTTATGTTTATGGTACAAAAACATTATTGACATCCTAGATTTTGAAAATTTTAAAGAGAAAAAAATGGAACAAAAAGAAATTATCAGTAAGCAAAAAAAAAAGCTACGACAACTAAAAATAAAATATTACCAATTTGTCACTTTCATTTCTCCTATTTGTACATCTTGATTAATGTATTTGGCTGGATCCATATCCACCTTCCTTGATACATTTTTTAAAATTTCATAAATATTTTTTGATTCAAAGATGAAAAAAAGAACAAAAAGAAAACAATGCATAATATTAATGTTGTATTTTGTTTATTGATCTGTGTATTTCTTTGTTTACATGTATAGTTTTATCTATGGATTATAAAAAAATATTTTATATATTTTATATGTGATATTGCTAATTGAAAAACAATAAGAAAATAATGAACATCCAAAAATAATAACCCGTGTTGTTTGCAAATAAAGTATTACCATTCTAGCATGTTTTATGATGCAATTTATGTTTATTAAATAATGAACATGCCTAGCTCTATATCCAATTATTCTAAAAATTTTTTCAATTGAAAAAATAGTTTATGATTGCATACAAATGCAAATACAATGGACCCAATGCATAATGCAAGTGGCATGCAACACTATTTTTGTTCAAAAGTTTTTTTCTCTTTTCTGCTTTAATTTGCTATTGATTATCGATAGTGTCAAATTCCATTTTACAGTTATACTTAACATATGGAAATGACATTGCACAAGGTAAACAATGATTGTTTATGTTTTTGTAAAGTCATTATTATTATTTTGTCAAAAAAACTCAAAGGCACCCTACATGATGGTTTATCCAATAAGCATCACAAACACTGAATCAAGTATTTTGGATATTTACATTTGTCCAAAAGTGATATATTAAAGTAAATAAATTTGTTATTAGCATATTTGATATCAAAGAATAACCATGCCTATGCATTATTTTTAAAAGTCATTGTCTAGATATTGTTTACTGAAGCATATCAATATTGAAGTCACCAACAACTATGGTATTAGTTTCAGGTGGCAATCCATCAATTGTTGTTTCTATAAATGTAAATACATCATCTATTAGTGAATTTTCCACCAATTAAATATTTATTATCCATATTTTTGTATTTAAATATGATATATCATGTGTCATAGCCTCCATGTTTGGTGTAGTAAATACTTTGTTGTTTCTTAATACAATGTTTTTTATAAAGCATGACATTATCCCATGCACATCCATTGATAGGTGACAGCCAAAATTTTATGTAAGAACCAAAGAATTTTTTATTTGTATAGTTATTGTTTGTTGGAAACATAAATTTTTTACATCCATAAGTTCATAGTCATGTTTGATGCATTCTAGATGCAATCACAAACTCCATGTATTCAATGAGAAAATAGTGAGGCTATTACATGTTTCAGGAACATTTAAAAAAGTGGTAGCCATTTTGCATAAATTTTTGGTCTTTTCATCTCAACATTTACTTTATTGCACATCACAAAGTTATTGGGTTCTAACTTATTCACAAGATACAATGATTTAATATTTTTTACTTGTGAAAGTGCATTGGAGACAAGTCCATGCCATTTGACACTGGTATGATCAAATGCTAATGCTTAAATTATAATCCCTTATGATCTATGCATTATTCAAACACATGATATTTAAATTGGAAACTGTTCATGTATGGTGGCTATAGTTTTTAATGTAAACTTTCCTTGAGATTATTGTTATTGGAGTTCAATTTTCAGCAATCTAGTCATTGTAAAAGATCTGCATTTTTTTGCATTGAAATGCTCCAATTTTAATGTCATTAAATTATATCCAAACTATCTATATTTGTCCAAGTGTATAATGCTTGATAATTCCATCAACACCATTCACTAATCCATCTTGTATATCATAGTTTACACCAATCAATTATACCAATATGTTCAATTTCAAAAAAATTGTATCAAACAAGCAATTCTAATCATTATTTGTAACGATTTCATCATATAAATTCATATTTTTCTTAACAATATTCAATGTATAAGTCTATCCATTGACAAGTGCAAGCATTTTTACATAATGTTTTTTAATATCATCATTCTTGTGAAACAAGAATGGAAATGTTGATTCATAAGGAGGAGATATATAACATACATTATTCAAGTATTCAATGTTTGATATTGTTTGCTGATAAGTTTTGATGTGGTTCAAGATGGAAATAAATTGAATATCACTTTGATGAATGACTTATCAAATCTGCAAGAATTTTACATTGTCAAGTGAAAAAGTGTATGAAGTTGTTACTCCATTTAATACCGATTCTTTAAAAACCCATCTGTCTCAAGTAGGATCTGTTGGTAAAAATCATCGACAAATATAACATAAATCTTTACAAATCGATTTATGGGTGTATGCATTATCTATCAAATTATTTTATCAATATTGCAAAGCATTTGACTTCCTAGTAAAGATATTTCATCAATAAAAAACACATGCAATTATTGATAGCATTTGATCAATGTATCCAAAGTGTTTGAATCCAATAGCAACATCTGGATAGATGTATATGGAAGATGAAAATAAAGTGTGCAGTCAGGCCATTTGCATTATATGTCGCTTTGATAGTGTATGCAATAATCAATTTTTCAATTTTCAAATGATCACTTTCAAATTCTTTGTTGTAGATGTGCACCAAAGTTTCATATATCAATTTCATAGTAAATATTTTTTTATACCTATTCTTCCTGTTAATAACAAATAGATTGGATTATTTGGCTCTAGCACTTTTTTGATTGTAATGTCCTTCACAATCACTTCATTTTATCTATTCATTTACTTTCTCAATTTTAGGTATTCTTCTCTGCCCATAACAAAGTATGTTTGGCTGTCTAATTTTTTTTGAATGTTGAGCATCAATTAATTTATGATTTATTATGCAATTCAAATCAGAGCCTATGTCATATGCATGGATTTTTTTCTTGATTTGATCACTCTTTCTATCCTCAACAATAGCAAACAATGAGTCAAAAGCAATATCTATATTCTCTACAGTAATGTCAATGTCGCCAACTTTGTTATCAACTTTGCAATAAACATGCTCTCTATCCTTGTTACTTATTTTTTATGAGCAAGGTATGCATCACTCCACATGTTAAAGTTTTTATTTAACATATATTCATTGTCATGATAATGTATAAATAACATAACATTTTATCTATAATAGTTTTCAAGATCTACATGGATATTGTATCTAGCATGTCATATGATGCATGATTTTTTACATTTCTTGTTATTTGCATATTTACCCAAGCAATAACCGATAAATTCAGCCAAGCATATATGTTCTAAGTACATTAGTCTTGAAACATATTTATCTATAGGAGAAGCACATATTACATCCTCTGAAGTGTTTGGATCTTGTGCTAATAGCTTTGGACTTTTCAAAATGTAAGTTCTTTTTGCCTTTGGCGATGTGTTTAAGAAAATTATTTTCCATGAACTATGATGTAAAGGCAACAATAATACAATGTGAATGACTTATTGACTAGACATTTATTGATGTTACATGAGTGAATTCCCTAATTTTATTATAGATTACAATTTATCATCATTGTTATGGATAGTTTCAATACACACTTTCTTAAATGCATTTGTTAGTGTACGATCGAATTTTGTTATATAAGAGAAATAATATGTTGCAACAACATATACATTAAGAATGAATTATGTATCTGTGTTAGCATACCGTAATGTTGGGAGTTTTTTGTTAATGAATTTACCCAAGCATTAGATGGATGTCTTTTTAGCATTATAATCAGATATGAAATACAAGATTGCAATGAGAGTATGTACTATATTTTAGATAAGTTTGTATCTTGAAAAAACATATGGAATGTTGTCTTTACTATATTTTTTTAGCTCAAGTTGAGAAAAATTATTGTGGCATTCCTTTGTATAGATCATTGGTTTCATGCAATGGCTCTAATATTCTCATTTTTTACATTGGAGGCAATGGAAAGTTGAATTTTCAACGTGAATTTCTATGCTTTTTGCATGTGCTTGTATGATGATGTATTTAAATTTTAGCCAAATCACCATTAAGCAACACTAAATCATAAGATATGTTTTTTTCTACAAAATATTTGATTTCAATATTAGATCAATCTATATATATATTTGCATCTTGTACCCAGAGCATGAAATGCAAATTATCATTTCCTCTATTTTGAAACTCAATCACAAAAAAGAAATCTAAAACCTTTCCCCAAATAATTCATTTTGAAAAAACATTTTTTTGAATGCATTAGATATATGGTTAAAGTAGTGACTACATAGAACAAGGTTTTTTATTATCATTGTATCAATGTTGTTTTCTTCAATTATTTCTGTGTTTATTATTTATTATTGGAGTCAATTTTTGTAATGTATGGCACAAAGGCTCCCAACAATGTTCAACACTTTTTGTAGTTGAAAAAAATGTTAGCAGTCCCAATTGCCTAATCATTTAAAAATATTTTTTCTTGAATTTTCAAAATAGTCAGGTGATGTTCAAATTTTTTTGAAAGCCTTATAATCTATGGGCAATTTTAATATTTTTCTATACTAGTTCTATTTTGAACATCTCTAGCATAGAGTTTTTTAATCTTTTATTTCACCTTTGCGTATGCATTTCCAAGCATAATATGACACCTGATGTATAATTATTTTAATAGCCTTGAAAAATATATTATTTATGTGTGTTTTAATGTCATTTTACTTATGCAAAATCTCCCATTTTGATAATTTTTGGTACTACATTCTATCTGTCATATCTTGAGGATGACTAAAACCATATAATAAAGTTGGGAAGCTCATCTCCTCTGAGAATTTGTCTTCAAATATACCTAATGGTTTGAGTCCTTTCGATGAGGTAATTTCAATAATCTGATCTTGGAGATCATATATCGATTGTGTGTCAACAAAATCATGTGCCAAAGATTCAATAATAGACTCCAATTCATTCTCATATGTATCATATGTCTTATCCTCAATAGGCACAACCTCAACAACATTTGTTTCTCTTATTTTATTGAAGCTATTTTTCCAATCCCTATCAATAGTAATTTTTAATTGCTTTTACAACAACATTTGAAAAATTTGAGACAACATTTTCATCACATATGAAGGCCTCACATTTATTATTAAATACACATTTTTGTATCCTAGCTTGCATTTTATCTTTAATACAATTGTTTATGTGTCATACATTTCTCTAGGCAATGCTTTTTGGACCCTATCAAAGTTGATCAAAATATTTATAATTGTTCTTGTGAGGCCATATTATAAACATTTATAGTCAAGCTCTTGCACCTATGCAAATGACATTCACAAAGCAACCAATCTTTCTTCTAAACAAATTAATTTCTTCACTATAACATTATTTTTGTTTCTTCTAATGTTGAAAAGAATAAAAATTGTCAGCACTTTTCCATTTTCAAGAGATCTCTTGTATTGATTGCATAATTTTTCACCCAAGATTTTTTTTTTAATGTTTAATGTGCAAAAGCATAATAAAATGTTTTGAAAATGTTAATGTCAACCATAAAAATATTATTTTTGAAATGTAAATGTTCACAAAATCCACAAGAATAAATGGGCATGTCTTTGATTGATTTTAGATAGTTGTTTATTATTTTAATACTTTATCGATAATGTTATGTGCATCCTGAGTATTAATTTTTGTGACTGTGTATAATCTCTTTCACTGACCGTAATGATTTTTTGCATCTATTTAAGCCAATTTATTTTAGTATTTCTATTATATGTTTTTGTTATATAGTTTTTATTTTTTTGCGCATGTATGGTTTGTTTCAAACAATGTAGAGAAGTATGATGCCTATTTGTATCCTTAGATGTTTTTCTAAAAGAAGGTTCCCTTGAATATTGTTTTGCAATACAAAAAAACCTTATTCTTATTTTAAAACATTTGAAACTATTGCTATCTGACAACCCTATCGAAATATCCACTAGTATTGTATATGTAATCCGATCTATGTGAATTATTTACAATGGCTCGTAATGAACATGAAATTTATCTATCTCAAAATAGATAATGTTGTACATTTTCTTTGGATTAGAAAATTCTTAAAATATGTTTTAAATGTTTTTATTTTTTGCCAACCATAATCAAATATTGATTTTTAGAATGTTTGAAAGCCATGAACAACAAAATTCATTACGTTCAAGTCCACTTTTTTGATATGGCATTCCAATATTTACAATATACATTTTCCAGTCAAAAAACATTCTAGGCTCTTATTTTCATCTATCTTATTCACAAAGCCCTAAATAAGTCATTGCATTGCTATTTGGTAGAATGATATCATTTAAAAAAGATTGTGCCATATATCGATGAAGATAATGACCATCAAACTCATGTTCAATTAACAAACTAATAGCATCAAATATATTTTCACCATAGCTAGACTCTAAAGTGTTTGTTTGTACATGCCATATGCTTCTAGGTCATGAAAAATAGCATTCCAGTATAAATAAGGATTTTTTTCAAATATTTGATAGCTTTTTATTGTAAATTTTACTTTAACTACATATTTTTTGACAAAATAATGGTTCAAAATGTCCATGGATAGGGTTTATGTCATGAAATAAGATCAAATACAATAGAATATAACTTTCTTTATTGAAATGTAGATAGATTTTTATTTTGATCATAGACCAAACATAAATAAGAATGTTCAACCATTTTCATAACCACTTAATACAAAATATGTCATCCCAAAGACTAGTCTCACCTTGATTTATAAGTTGATTTACAGAAACTCTCATTCGATGAAAGTATGTGCTTCTATCACGTATTCAATGTAAATCATATAATATATTTGGATGTAATTATTTTACATATGAGTATCTTTATTATGTATCCCCATACTTCAAAGAATCCATAAAATAGTCAATGATCCCAATTCATAGCATTCTCAATGTGTAACGAAAATGCAATAACACTTGAAATGCATAAAAAGGCAATCACTAACAACATAATTAAATGATGCAATTATAAATAGATTTTCATATTTCAAAGCATCATCAATAGTGTTGGTTCCCATTTTTACACCTCATACACTTGGCCTTGAACACTTGAGAGAAAATGGCAAGCAATGATGAAAAACATGCTAATATGTCATTGTATTCAGGGAAGGGTTTGGCATCAAGATTAGATCAAATGTAGAAAATAACTAAGAGGCACCTACAAAGGGTATGGTTATCTCCCTGTTAATTTTGGCTTTGCTTGAACCAAGGTGAGAGGAACTATGGGGTAGCTTTCTCACATGGAGAGATTCTACAATTCAACCTCCATGGGGATTCTTGGCACAAGAAATAAATATGACTAGGGCATAACCAAGTTTGCCCACTTCACCTGTGAAGGGTTTTCACATGAAATACATAAATGATATAAGTCATATATAAGTTACTAAAGATAGATGGGAAATAGATTAAAATCTTCATTTTATATAATATTCAATAATAGGAGTCAAATAAAAAATTGCAATACTATAATTTAAAACACAAACTGCAAACACATTTCAAATATGCAAGATCTTATGCATTTTCAAGGTAAATAACACTTATAATATGCAAAGGGTGTATTATTTTTAGGGTAGGATAGGGTAGGAAAAGTTGAATAATAATAAAAAAGGTGGTGGTGTGTTGGTGGTTTTCAAACAATAGGGATTCTTACAACATTCAAGACATCACTTACTGCATAGATGCAAAAGACTAAAATGCAAGCTAGTGAGAACTATCAGGAGTAATTTGAAACTATTGGTGCCAATGAAATGAAAATAGCTAAATTATATTGAAACCCTAGAACATACACTAAAACTAGATTCTCATATACTTTTTCTCATTGAATCCATAAACCTAGGGTGTCCTAACAAGTTATTCAACAAGACATTTCTAAACATAATGCAAAAAGGGATTTAATATCTAGATTTGAGCCAAATATGATAACCATTAATGAGAATATAACAAGATGTCCAATCAAAAACATTTTCAAAACATATCATTGTACTTCATCAAAATGAAATAGTAAGAACCATAAATATTTTCCATTAACTTTGCAGGAAAATTATACATACATCAACATTTTAAAATGCTGCCATGGGGACATGCATGATGGATTTTCTCCATGTTGGACAAGGGAGACATATAGAGATGATCTCAGAACTTTCTAATTTATGTACAACTGCAACCACCTTAGCAAGAGAGGCAACATACACACACAACCATGATCCTTAATTTTTGAAGAACTTAAGAAAACATAGACCAACACAATTACTAATACAATGGCCAACCAACCCCCTGAATAAAGGAGAAACCCTTTTTTTATACATTTTTTACCCATTTCAATTCTACAATTTCTAAAGTCCCACCAAAATTCTCTTAGCTAGAAAATATTCCTTTACCATGCCTGAAATTTTCATGTAACTACAAATAAAATGATTTTTACAACTGCCTCTATAAGTAATGATGGAAATTTGCAAAAAACCCCTTGATTTCTTGGCTAAAAATGATTTCAAATGATCTAGAAGGAGAATATTCATGGTGGAGGGAAAACAAACCATTTGTCTTTATGTGGAACTACTTGAAGATGCCTTAGACCACTTGCTTGCCAACTAGAACCTTCTAGACAACTACCCTTCCCTTTTTGCATGCCATGGAATAACATACTCTTGTAATGATTTATTGGGAATATTTTGGATCCATGGTCCTTTGAATTATCTTATTTTGAGTGGCCCACCTTGGATTTGCAAACCTACAATTTTCTCTCTCATGGAGGAAATTAGACAAGCACAATAATGAAAAATGCAAAGGACTTAGGTCATTTTTAAATTTTTACTTTTTGGGCTTGAAATTGAATTTTTAAATTTTGATTTATTCACATTTAGACTTTTAGGTCTTCTCTTCATATTTTTTAATACAAAAAATGCATTATTTTCAACCTTGGGGTTACCATGCCTCACTTGTAATTTTGCCAAGTCAACTTGCTATCAATGGTGAAAGCTTTGCTAAATCTCTTTGCATAGGGTTGTTAGAGTGTCATGCATGATTATGTGGCATTTTCATGTCAATATATTCACTAACTTGAAATGTGGATCTCTATCATGATGAGCTTGAGCATGCCACCTAGCAACTCTACAAGATCTTGATGTTCATTTTGCCAGTTTAATTATGAGCCATTATATTTCTATTAAGACCCCTCAAGATCATACCAATTAGACAATCCATAACCTTACTTACACCTTACACAATAAATATCTACTAGGATAACACCCTTCCACCATGTGGTAGCTCCTTATTTGGCCTGGGTCCTTTGACAAGTCAACTCTTGCTCGTGCCGTTGATCTTGAAGGTCAATGGAATGCAGACCATCGATCTAGATCCTAAGAATCAAACACCACTATATATATAATATAACTTAAATTTTACATCCATGTGCCCATCATTCGATGTACGTATGAACATCTTTGATGGGTACATGACCATCAAATTTAAGCCCCAATGAATAATTACCATGGCTTAAATTTTACATTCATGCACTAATCATTTGACATATGCAGGAGTGTCTTTGATGGGTGCATGAACATTAAATTTAATCCCTAATGGATAATTACCATGGCTTAAATTTGATGTTCACATGCCCATCATTTGACCGTCAATGACATCCATATGATTATCAAATTGAATCCCTAATGTATAATGGTTGAGCTTAATTTTGATGTCTATGTGACTGTAAATGACATTTGCATGACTATCAAACTTATGCAATTTAGATGAATTTCTTTGGGACTTTGCTCATCAAGATTTTTATCTTTTGGGACTTTTGTTCTGTAGTAATTTGGTCTTCAGCCTTTTTATGTCAGGACTTTTATTTTACAATTATTTTAGACATCTTTTTTGAAATAATTTCCTCAAAGTAAATTGTGATTTACACTTTTCTTGAAGAAATGGATTTTTTTTGGGGATTTTATGTGAATAAATGCTTGTAAGAATTTAACTTTCAAACTTTTTGTAGTAGGCAAAATGTCCAAAACAAATAGGTGTTCAAAATTTTCTCAAACTTTTTGCATGGGAAAAATGCCTGAAGGAAATATACTTTTAGAATTTTTACATGGGAAAAATGCCCAAAGTAAATAGACCTTTAGCATATGCTAAGGAAAGACCTAATTAACATGAAACTTGACCTTGGAGTGAACATTTGAAGACAAATATTGGGCTAAGGACTTAGGCTTTGATACTCGACTCTAGTTGGACTTAGCATTTACACTTGACAAGGGCTCAATTAATTTAATGCAATTTTGGGAAATAATATTTAGCTCTCACCCTAGGATGAATATACCCTATGGGTGTGCAAAGAACCCCAAAATGTAATACCAAGTGCGAATCCAATGGGACATGGAGTCAAGACTTAGGAAATTGATCAATAATCACTAATAGAGGCTAAAAAAAACATGGAGAACTAATAAAAATAGATTAGGAGGATCTGAAAATGAACACACGACACAAACATAAAGGAAATAGTGTAAAAAAACCCAAAGAAGAGGGGTGATAGAACATGAAACAATAGAAAGTTAAAACTATACACTATACACTAATTTACATCAGTTACAGACTCAATCAAGAAGTGTTTTAGATGTCTACCATTGACTGGCAGCTCATATATTTTACCATCCAAGTCTCTCAAAAAGAAAGTATGCTACCCAATCCAACAATAAATGGAATAAGGACCCATCCACAAGGCATCAAATTTTCTATGCTTACCTTTCTCTGTATGCCTACTGTCCCAAAGTAGAACCAAATCATCTACTTGGAAAATTCTTGGAGTGACCTTTTTATCAAATATCTTCTTCAAGTTTTCTTTGAAATTAAGGTGTATTTCATGAGCTTGTCTTTGAATTTCATTAATATCAATAATTTAGTTCATCCTACTTTAATAGTGATTGATTTTCTCATCATCCTCTATTTTCTACATGAGCTGATAGGTTCATAATTACAAATTCATAGGCAAAACTGCTTGAGCTCCATAAATAAGCTTAAAAGGGCTTTTGCCTGTAGCTCTCTTGGGTGTGATGCTATCAAACTACAAATCAAAATTTATCTATTCATGCCACTTCTTCTTATTTAATTCCAATGTTTATCTAATGATTTTGAGTAAGTTCTTGTTATTGGATTTTGCTTGCCCATTCCCTTGATGGTTGTAATTGGAAACATAAGTAAATTTAATCCCATACTCTTTGAAAAATGCTACTAAAGGTTTAAATTTGAAGCTCATATCACTATCAATAATAACTTTAACAAGCATACCAAATCTAAAAATAATCTGATTCAAAAAAAATCCATAACCATTTGGTGTGTAGCCTTCTTTGTAGGGACCACTTCAACCCATTTGGTGAAGTAATTAGTTACAACTAGTATCCATATATGTCCAATGCTTGATGAATCAATAATTTATCCAATGAAATACATTACCCATTATCTGAATGGGCCTTTAATCATCATAGGCTACAAGGGAAGAGAACCTGAAGCTTTCATCATCCCAGCAAAGTACTGGCAGTTTTTGCATTTTTTAACTTTTTGAGAAATATCTTTAAACAATGATTGCCACCAATAACCAACTCTCAAAATTTTATGAGTTGTAACTTTAGGCACAAAATGGCCACCACATACTCTACTATGAAAGTCTTCAATTCAGTCAATAGTTTGTTCTTCCAGCACACATATTAGGAGAACCCCATCTAGATTCTTCCATGCTAGTCCATTTTTAGTTAAGAGGTATTTTTGGGAAACAAGCTTGAGAGTTCTTTGATTCTTATCCAAGTTAGGGGGATAGTTTAGATTTTTCAAGTAATAAATGATATCTTTATACCATATATACATTTTAAATTGACTCAAATAATCATCAACATTAAGAACAATAATATATACCTCAATAACTTACAAATTTCTCTCAACCATAAGCTTGGCTAGACCCATCCCTCTTACTAACTTGGTGGTCTAAATATCCATGTCATACTTTTGTAAATTTTTGATCCACCTGCATCTCTTGCTGGATACTTTAGTCTAAGTCAATATGTCCTTCACCATGGTATGCAAGACATAAGAAACAATATTTGAACTTAGAATATAAGGCCTGAACATCTTGACAGCTTTCAAGAGAGCAAAAGCTTATTTTTCCATAATGGTATAATTTAGCTCGGGACCTTGCATAACTTTGCTAAGAAAAGCTATAGGCTGCTTATGACCATATTCATCTTTTTGCAATAGGACAACAACAATAGTATTATAAGATGTAAAAGAGAATATATAAAATGGCTTAGTGTAATCAAGGCTGGCCAAAACAAGGGTAGACTTTAAAGCTCCTTTAATGTCACTGAACGCTTGCACAACCTTCTCCTCCAACTTGGTGATCTAGTCCTTCTTCAACATGGAAGTAATAGGTAGAGTGAATTCTATAAAATTGGACATAAACCTCCTTATGAAATTAATTTTCCCAAATAAGGACTGAATTCCCTTCTTAGATTATAGGATAGTCACTTTATCAATGGCTTCTACCATCTCAGGGTCAATCCTGACACCATCTTTGGACACTATATGTCCCAAAAACTTAGAATTTTATATTAAAAAGTGAAATTTATTTAGATTGAGAAAAATTCCAAACTCTTTATATCTGATCAACACTTTTTTTAGATGCTCCAAATATTTTTCTCTAGTCTTGGAATACACAGTAATGTCATCTTGATACATAATAATGAAATAGTTAATTATCCCTACAAAAATGATGTCCATATCTCATTGAAACATTATAACAACATTCATTAACCCATAAGGCATACTCATGTATACATATGTGCCCCAAGGCATTGTGAACGTGATTTGGGTCTCTCATATTCTTTCACCACAACCTAGTTATACCTGGGGAAACTATCTATAGTTGATAACATCTCTGATCCAATAACAGTCTATAGTAGGTTATCCATATTAGGTAGGGGATAATTATATTTTAAAGAAGTTTTATTCAAATTTCATAAATCAATACATAAGCAGATGTCACCATTATTTTTTTGTACATGATGGGCTAAATGATACCACCATCACTTAGCTTCTTTAACCCATGCCTCATCTTAGTGGCCAAGATGGGGTTAAAAGGCCTTTGTTTCTACCTAAAAGGATTGCTATCATGATACAATGGGATGACATGCTGAAATAAGTCTTCCCTATATGCTTTTAGCTAAGAATAAGACCATGCTAAGCAATCCTAGTACCTTTTCAACAGCTGCATGTAAACTTGTTTCTCAACTATACTTAGGTGAGTACCCAACCAAACATTCTTGGATTCTTATGAGAACCCAAATCAAACTTAGTCACATCCTTTGAAATAAATGAGTCTCGAGTCTTAATTCTATCTTCTCCATTAAAAGACACTTCTAAACTTACCAATCCTCTAGGGAGCGTGTTTGTCTTTAGGTGAATAATGTCCTTCCCAAACAAGGTTTCCTTTCCATCACAAACTTGAACTATGAATTCCAAGTCTATAAGCTGATCATGGAACTTAGCTTGATAATTTAGAAACCTTTTGATCTATTCATCATCATCAAACACCTACCAATGATGAACATTGTCTAGGAATAAAGGCCTAACAAGCACCCCCACTTGGTACTAATAATGAGGGCTTGTATTTGCAATATCAAATTGGGAACCTAACCTTGTAAGTCTATCAACATCTTCATTGAAACTTCTATCATGATAACAAAGATTGAATGCATCAAAGAAATCAAGAAAATTCCAAACCAAATTTTGATATTATTTCAACCTTTTATTTTTGGTGGCATAAGCATTATAGACTTGCTTTACCACTAGCTCAGCATCACCCTTTACAATCAGAGTTCTGATTCCATGTTCAGAGGCAATCCATAAACCAAGCAAGAGTGCCTCATAATCAGTAGTATTATTTGTGCACTCAAAGGATAGCTAAAAATAAAATGTAAAGCATTTACCATTGGGTCATAGAATACAACCCCTACTCCATTTAAAATACTGGAGCAAGCCCTATCAAAGCACATCCTCCAAATTGATACTTTACTGTCAAGTTCAACATTAAGAATAATAAGCTATTCAACAATGTCAATATTCCCAACAAAGCTACCCAAGTTAACATCTACATACAATACTTCATTTAGAGCATGTTTTGGATCTTCAATTACATGTGGTATCTTTGGCTCTCTATAAATTTTTACCATCTTACCCTCTAATGGAATGGCATCATAAGATAAGTCCATCTATACACTTCCCCCCATGCTAGTAGCTCACTTTTCTGATAGCAACATCCCCCACTTAGGCAAGTAGTATACAACTACCACATCTATATTCAAATACTTACTTAGATGCACTACTAACTACACTACCAACCCCTTGACTTGTCCAACAACTAGAAATTATCACGAGTACATGGTATAACACTTGCCAAAGGCTAATGTAATCTTCAACTCAAACTCATTTAGGACACCCAAGGGCATCACATTGCAAGAAGCACCAAATTCAAACATACAATTATGAAAAATTAGACCATTGATCAAGAGAGTTGTATAAAATAGATCCACATTTAACTGACTTTCTACAAGTACAGTCCCCAAATAGACCTCTAGAGCAGGTTCAACAACCTCTTTTAATTCTTCATCACTTTCTAGGGGTGTTTGGGGTAACTTAATTTCATTCACAAATGACTTCTCACCAAATTCCAAGTAATCAAATGCTCTCTTCCTATGTTCAGGTATTCTTAATAATTCAACAAGTGGCACATTGATTTTTATTTGGATCAACACTTGGGCCATATCACATATGTTGTACTGAGGAAGATGAGTATTTGGTGGAAGGGTAACAACACCTTTAGCTAGAATACAATCACTTAAGCTTTGAAGTGGAGTAGGCTAGGATGGATTAACATTCTTATTAGTAGCCTTTAAAGGAAGATTTGTATTAACATCATTAGCACCCTTAGGGATACTAGGTAATATGGGTACCCTATTCTTGGTTGGAGCACCTCTAGGCTTTTCAAATTGGGAAATGGGTACTAGCTTGGAAGATTTAAGGACTATTATATTTTTATTAGCCTCATTATTAGCATCCCATACCTTTGGATTTATAGGAGCAATGTTTTGAGGAACAACAACCTGATATTTACTTCTCAAGTGATACTCCTTCTCTTGGGTAATTATTGTATTGATTAGCAGCTGCCTGTCCTCAACTGATAGAATTCCCCCATCATATTACTTAATCATCATAGAACATAATAAATTGAAATCATGAATGAGCAATTCATATGCTTATGATATATTAATGTCATAATCAAATCATGAGTTGGGACACTTACCTTTTCAATTGCACTTCAAAATTGATCAAAATGTAATAACACTCAACAATTTTGTGGAGGTAGTCATCTCACTTCTGGGGCTTTGAAAATTGAACATCAAAATCTCATCATCAGATGATGTAGACTCAAGTTCATCTACATCTTCATTAATTTACTCAGCTATATCACACGGGGGATATGGAAAGAAGCACTTGTCAAACCAATCAATATTTATGCCAAAATTCATAGCATTGAATTTAGCATTCAATGGATTAGGCACTTCTTTTCCAAACCCTCTATTCTAATTTTGGTCTATTCTTTCTTCACGTGTATGACTCTTCCCTTTATCATTATCTCAATTGTGGAAAATAGGCCCCCTTTACGCTTGATTCAGATTTGGAGGCCTTTCTTGATTGGTAGACACATGAGGGATCCCCTTATCAACTCTGACCAACTTGTATGACATTTATTTGACAACAAAGGCCAAAGTTTTAATAGTCTCATCAAGATTAGCTTTTACAAATTGACTAATTTTATATCAACCCACTTAGTCATGGGTTTTCCCATAGCCTTTATGTTGTTCTCAATTTGGGTGGCCATATTGCATGCCAACTGTAGGTTAGTGGGAACCTTATCCCTCAAGTAGTATGCAACCTTCTTATCAAAGGCATCACAATATTTTATCATTCATGTTATATCACTAGGCATGATGTTTTCAGGCAACCGCATCATAATTTTGTTGAACTATGTATTAAATTCTTGCAAACACTCATTAAGATTCTTTTCGATGTTCTCAAATTTTGATAACAAAAACCTTGGATCAATTCTATCACCATATTGAATTTTGAAAACATTATTCATCTCTTCCCATGAATTAATGCATCCATGGGGGAGGGAATTGAACCATTCATAAGCATCTTCCTCTAGCATGTGCACAAATAGCTTAATGCACACTTCCTCGTGCTCAATCTCATAATATTATAAAAATCCCTCAAGTGCTAATCACCACTCACTACATTATTCCCTTGGAATTTTAGAAGGCATTTCCTTAATTCATTAGGATAGCCTACCATTTCATCAAAATTGATAGGCTTGAATCTAGGAACATAGAATACAGGACACTCATTCTCATCTTGGTCCTTATTCATCATGATTGGTTCAATGGGAGGTTCAAGAATAAATGACAAAGGGATATGAGGGGGTGAATGAGGTGGACTTGGTGGATCAAACTTGGGAGGGGATTTAGCTGGTTGAGAAGGAGCTGGGTCATACATAGGACTATAGGTTTTAGAGTTGCTAGGAGAGCTATGATAGTCCTCAACAATGGGAGGGTTGATAAATAGTTCAAAATTATCAGAATCTTGATAAACCTTAGCAGTTGAACTTTTCCCATCAACAAACCTCCAAACTTGTTTCTTTCATCTTTGATATAAACTTACTGGTGAGACAAGTTTCTTAGATGAGTCACCTTTGGAGGATGATCTTAATCCCTCCAGCTTTGAAAATAAGAAAATACTCAAAACTAAAAGTTAGCACAAATATTCAAACTAGGCACTGATCTTCCTTGAAACCAATGATAAGATTAGAGTCACCACTAGAATCAAACTTATAGAATATAACAATTGACAAACTATTTGTGATACACATTGAAATCAAACTTGCTGAAGCTTAATTAGATAGAATGTAAAGACCTTAAAACTTTCAGAATAAATTTCAAAAGGGAAAAAACACCTTCCAACATGCAGCTTTAATAACTCTTTACAATAGACTTAGCAGATGTCAAATTATCAAATATCTCAAATCCTGACATGTCTCCAGTGGGGTGCTATGATGTTGATGACCAAGGTAGTTTGAATTTAGTAAATAAAAATTAGAAAAGATTTAAACTTGAAATACTTACAACTCTCTGCAAGACTTCTTAGCAACATAGGTGATAGAAAGTGTCCCCAAAAATGGTGCCAATTGAGTGTTGGTTACTAGTTGTACAACTCATATGCTTGGCCTTACACACTTGAGAGAAAATGGTAAGTAATGATAAAAAATATGCTAGTATGTCATTGTATCTAGGGAAGGGTTTAGAATCAAGATTAGACTAAATGTAAAAAATAAATGAGAGGCACCTACAAAGGGTATGGTCAGATCCTTGCTACTTTTGGCTCTGCCTGAACCAAGGTGAGAGGAACTATGGGGTAGTTTTCTCACATGGAGAGATTCTTTAATTCAACCTCCATGGAGATTCTTATTACAAGGAACAAATATGACCAGGGCATAACCAAGTTTGCACACTTCACCTATAAAGGGTTATCACATGAAATGCAAAAATACTTTAAGTCATATACAAGCTACTAAAGATAGATGGGAAAGAGATTAAAATTTTCATTCTATATAATCTTCAACAATAGAGGTTGAATAAAAGACTATAATACTAGAATTTAAAACACAAACTGCAAAAACATTTAAAATATGCAAGATCTTATGCATTTTCAAGGCAAATAACACTTATGATATGCAAAGGGTGTATTATTTGTAGGGTAGGATAGGGTAAGACAAATTGAATAATAATAAAAAAGGTGGTGGTGTGTTGGTGGTTTTCAAACAACATGGATTCTTAAAACATTCAAGACATCACTTATTGCATAGATGTAGAAGACTAAAATGAAAGCTAGTGGGAACTATCAAGAGTAATTTGTAACTATTAGTGCCAATGAAATGTAAATAACCAAATTATCTTGAAACCATAGAACATACACTGAAACTAAATTCTCATATACTTTATCCCATTGAATCCATAAACCTAGGGTGTCCTAACAAGTTATTCAACAACACATTTCCAAACATAAGTAGAAAGGGATTTATAATCTAGATTTGATCCCAAGATGACAACCGATAATGAGCATATAACAAGATGTCAAATCAAAAACATTTTCAAAACATATCATTGCACTTCATCAAAAGGAAATAGTAAGAACCACAAATATTTTCCATTAACTTTGCAAGAAAATTCTACATACATCAACGTTTCAAAATGCTACCATGGGGACAGGCATGTTGGATTTGCTCCATTTTGAATAGGTGAGACATATAGATATGCTCTCAGAGCTTGTTAATGGCTGTATAGATTCAACCACCTTAGCAAGAGAGGCAACATACACAAAACTATGATCCCAAAATCTAGAAGAGCCTATACTTAGAAAAACACTAACCAACACAATGACCAACATAATGGCCAACCAACCCCCTGAATAGAAGAAAAACCCTTTATTTATACATTTTTTACCCATTTAAAATATACAATTGCCAAATTCCCACCAAAATGATCCTAGCTGGAAAATATTCCTTTACCACACTTAAAATATTCATGTAATTATAAGAAAAATGATTTTTGCAACTGCCTCTACAAAGAATGATGGAGATTTACAATAAACCCCTTGATTTCTTGGCTAGAAATGTTTTCAAATGAGCTAGAAGGAGAATATTCATGGTGGAAGGCAAACAAACCATTTGTATTTATGTGAAACTACCTGAAGATGCACTGGTCCACTTGCTTGCACAACTGGAACCTCCTAGACAACTACCCTTCCCTTTATGCATGCCATGGAACAAATTGCTCTTGCAATGATTTCCTAAGAATATTTTGGATCCATGTCCCTTTGAATGGTCTTCTTTGGAGTGGCCCACCTTAGATTTGTAGACCTATAATATTCTCTCTCATAGAGGAAATTGGACAAGCACAATAATGAAAAATGCAAAAGACTAAGGTCATTTTTAACTTTTTACTTTTTGGGCTCCGAATTACATTTTCACATTTTGATTTATTCATATTTAGCCTTTGAGGTCTTCCCTTCATATTTTTTAATGCAAAAAATGCATTATTTTCAACCTCGGGGTTACCATGCCTCACTTATAATTTTTCCAAGTCAACCTACTATCAGTAGTGAAAGCTCTTCCAAATCTCTTTGTACAGGGTCCTTATAAGTGTTTTGTATGCCTATGTGGCATTGCCATGTCACTTTATTCACTAACTTGAAATGTGGGTCCCTATCATGATGAATGCAAATGTACCACCTGGTAACTCTATAGGCTCTTGATGTTTATTTATCCAATTTTAATTATGAGCCATTATATTTCTATTAAGACCCCTTAAGATCATGCCAATTGGAAAATTCATGGGCTTCCTTTCACCTTACATAGTTAATCTCTACCAGGATAGTGCCCTTCTGCCATGTGGTAGCTCCTTATTTGGCTCGGGTCCTTTGAGAAGTTAGCTCTTGCTCACATCATCAATCTTGAAGCTCAATAGAACATGGAATGTCGATCCAGATCTAAAGGATCGGATTCTACTAGTTATCTATCATGTCTTAAATTTGACATCTACGTGCCTATCATTTGACATTCACGCAAACATCTTTGATGGGTGCATGACATCAAATTTAAGACCCAATGAATAATTAACATGGCTTAAATTTAATGTCCACA
Source organism: Torreya grandis (assembly GCA_037957365.1). Classification (NCBI taxonomy): domain Eukaryota; kingdom Viridiplantae; phylum Streptophyta; class Pinopsida; order Cupressales; family Taxaceae; genus Torreya; species Torreya grandis. The sequence goes on from JARHVA010000024.1 coordinate 4,477,598, forward strand.
TGATCATCATTTGACATCTATGTGAACATCTTTGACAGGCATGCAACCATCAAATTTAAGCCCTAATGGATAATTATCATGGTTTAAATTTGACATCCATGCACCCATCATTTAATGTTCACATGACCTTCAATAACGTCTATATGACCATCAAATTTAATCCCTAATATATAATGGTTGAGCTTAATTTTGACATCTATATGGCCATCAATGACGTTCATGCGACCGTCACACTTATGCAATTCAAACAAATTTCTTTAGGACTTTTCTCATCGGGCCTTTTGTCTTTCAGGACTTTTATTCTATAGTAATTTGGTCTTTGGACATTTTGTGTCAAAATTTTGTTCCATAATTGTTTTAGACATTTTATCCAAAATAATTTCCTTGAAGCAAATTGGACTTTACACATTTCTCAAAGCAATGGAATTTTATTGGGATTTTTGTTCGAACAAAATGCCCGTAAGAATTTGGTTTTTAGACTTTTTGTAGTGGACAAAATGTCTGAAATAAATAGGTCTTTAGAATTTTCTTAGACTTTTTGCATTGGCAAAATGCCTAAAGGAAATAGACCTTTAGAAATTTTGTAGGGGAAAAATTCCCAATGGAAATAGACCGTCAGCATATGCTAAGTAAAGACCAAATTAACAAAAAACTTGACCTTGGAGTGAACAAATTGAAAATAGAAATTGGGCTAAGGACTTAAGCTTTGATACTCGACTTGGGTTGGACTTATGCATTTACACTTGACAAAGGCTCAATTGCTTTAATGTAATTTTGGGCACTAAAAAATAGTTATAAACTCTTATGTTTTTTGTCATTGATATGTGTCCATATCAATGATTCTCTTCGAACAACTCAATTCAATTGCATTTATTTTTCTTTTCATGATTTTTTACTTTTTTTCTTTTTGTCAACCTATTTTTTTTCTTTTTTTTGGATCATAACAAAGAATAGGGTAAACTATCAAGAAATGAAATACCAACTTCAAAACAACATCAATTTTCTAGTGTTCTTACTTGCCATAGGAAAAATAAACTTTCTGACAAGATATTTACATTATCATTATAGAATAAAAAAGTGGCTAATGACCATTATGTTTACATTATTACAAAATACTTCCCTAGGTTTTTATAGAACTTGGTAAAAGCCTTAGGTATTTGCCATGAGGAGAAAGCCTACATATTTAAAAAATTCACAATATTAATTCTCTTAAAAAAACTAAAGAAAACATTTCATTGGTACTTTGTCTTAAAATAAAATAAAACCTAAAAAAATAAGAAATTACATAGTGATAAAATTTGGTCACATTGATCACAACACACCCATTCCCTAGTACCATTAGTCTCCCAAACCTCTAAGAGATGTCAGGGCATGGGAGATCCTGATCAAATGAAGAGGTGCCATGTCATTATCTATTAGTGCGATGAGTCCCTTAGACCTATCAGATATGTCAAAGCCAGGGAAAGCCCAACTAAACATAGAGGTGCCACATTTCCATTTGTCAATGTGGCCAGTCCCCTAGACCTGGAAGAGATGTTAGAGATAGGAAAAGCCTAGCCAAATGAAGAGGCACCATGTTGTTAGTTGTCAGTATGGCTAGTCCAACTGACCTAGTAGATATGTTAGAGCTAGGGAAACCCTAGCCAAATGAAGAGGTGTTACATCACCAGTTGTCAATATGGCTAGTCCCTTAAACCTATTAGTGCTTGGGAGAGCTAGGCTAAATGAAGAGGCAACATATTGCTAGTTGTCAGCATGATGAGTCTTTAGATTGGTTAGATATGTCAAAGCCCAAGAGAACTCAATCGAATGAAGAGGAACTATGCTGACTAATATGCAGATAAATTAATTGCCATTGAAGGCCTTGGATAGCTTAGAATGAAGTATAGATGAAATTTTAAGGCCTATAAGAACATGCCCCATGTCCCTAGGTAACACATCACCCAGTCTAAGGGAACAATATAGACTATTGAGCCACATCCAGATGCCACTAGGACCCATGTCTTTATTTCATCTCATTTTTTAGGAATATAAACATATCACATGTTAAATAAATTTAACTATAATTCATGTTTAATTTTTTATATTGTTCCAATTTCATTGGACCAATCACAACCCTTTATGTTTTTTACAAAAGCAAAAAAAATCACTTTTCTCATTCTCTCTTTTTCTTTTCTTTTCTTTTTAGTTTTTCTTTTTTTAGACAAAAAATCGATTAGCTATTCACAAAAATACTTTAAAAAGAATATAAATCATATAAATAATTTTTTTAATTAATATAATTAGCATTATTTTTTCCAATTTCAATCACATGAAAAATAAAATGTAAGTCCAGCTATACTAGTTTGACACAATGATTGATAAATGCATTAGATATTCAAATGAGAAAATGTTATTACATCATATATATGCACACACACACACACCTATGTATATATATTAAATATATTATTATAACTAGATTGTCAAAATAATATATAACTTATTATATTCCTAAACATATTACAAAATATATTTAATCAACAAAGACATTGTGACTAGTTTTGATCTCTACCTCAGCATCAAACCCCAAACAAAAATTGACAAGTGTTAAATCCACCTCTACTAGTCTCACATATGCAAAACAAACTAGCACAAGGTCAAACAGAGGGATGAGAACCAACCAATACTCCAAATAAGACAACATGGGAATAACTATAGTCCAAGAAATAGAGTAAAGATGAATGGTCTCCAATATAAGAACATAACATTCCTTAAGCTCATAGAAAACACAAAGCACAACTAATTCTAAACATTTCTTACCATAGTAATGGAAAGCCTATCCTAAAACTATTTAAAATCTGAACAACCAACCCAATAATTTAGTGAAGATCCCCAATGAAAACAACACTTGCACTACCTTTGAAACTGCAATAGGATCTTGAACTACACACAAAGGTATTTATGATAAGATCGATGAGGAAAAAACATAAAACCATCCACAAAAAAACACCTAAAATATGATAGAAAAATACCATCTTATTTCTTTGAGCAAATGTAGAGAGTATCGACGAAAAGAAAACATAGCTAAAAAACAAATTACCTAAAATTAAATGCTCACAAACACAAATACAAATGTAGGATACCAAAAAAATAATCCAATCTCACAAATATTTATGTATAATTTGAAACCTAATTATCTTCATCTCATAATCTATAATTAACCAACACACACACACACACACACACACACACACACACACACACACACACACACACACACACACACACACACACACACACACACACACACACACACACACATTCCATCGATTACTGCATAACAAAATCTCAATGAGCAAATGCCACACCCAAAATATTTGTATTACATACCTTTTCAACTCAAATCCTGATTCCATAGAAAATCGCATAAATGTTGCAAATTGAAAAAAAATAGCCCAAATTATTGCACTTTGAAAGCAATTCCCCCTTTTTGTCATATAAATATGTAGGAAAAATCAAAATATTAAATTAAATAACAATGCATTATTAAATATCAATCACAAACCTCAAGTTTGGATTAACACCGATACGATGACACTTTAAATTAATAAATAGTCTTAATTTTCTCAGCCAATAAAAACACTTTTGATTAATACTTTAATAATAACCACATGTGAGAGTAATTATTTTGATTAATACTACTATGTGACACAAATTATTATTGTAAATTATTTTTCCAACGTCCCTATGTTTTTCCCCTACCATACAAAAATCTATATTTCATTACATGATTTTTGTATTTTCCCAGATTAATGTTCACATTGACATCTAATAAATAGTCTTAATTTTCTCATCTAATACAAATTTTTTTGGTTAATACTTTAAAAGTAACCATATGTGCGAGTAATTATATTGATTAATGTTCACATCTAAATGTTTCAAACCCAATCTTAAAATAAAAATACTGCTCAACTTTTATTCCGTGTAATCAGTTGAACCTATTTGGATAAAGATTGCCATAATGCTATTTAGAAGTAATAATATTAGGTTTAACTAATTACAAGAGATCCCTGTCAGATATTTGAGGGACCGAGAGAGCTCAATTGAATGAAGAAGCAACATGTTTCCAGTTGTCAACATGACCATTCCCCCAGACTTATCATAGATTTTAAGGCTCAAGAGATCTTGATCAAATGAAGAGGTTACACATTTTTAGTTGTTAGTCCAACTAGTCTCTAGGACCTCTTAGAGAGGTTGGAGCCTAGGAGAGCCTAGTTTAATGAAGAGGCACCAGATCCACAATTGTCAGTGTGACTAGTCCTCTGGACTTGTCAAAAATGTTAGGGCCTAGGAGAGCCTAACTGAATGAAGAGGTGTCAGGTTGATATTTTTTAGTGTCTCTAGTCCCCTAGACCTCTTAGAGATTCTAGGGCCCAATAGAGCTTGACCAAATGAAAAGGTGCCACACCATCAATTATCAGTGTGGTGAGTCTCTCAGACCTATTAGAGATGTCAAAGCTAGGGAGAGCCTAATCGAATAAAGAGCCACCACATCACTAGTTGTTAGTATAACTAGTCCCCCACACTTGGTAGAGATGTTAGAGTTGGGGAAAGCTTGACTAGATGAAGAGGTTCCACATTGCCATTTTTGAGTGTGACCAATTCCTTGACCTGGTAAAGATGTCAGTGCTAGGGAGAACCCAACCAAATGAAGAGGTGCTACATTCTAGTTATCAGTGTCCCCAGTCCCTTAGACCTATAAGAGATGTCAATCCCTAAGAGAGCTTGGTCAAATGAAGAGGTGATAGGTTTCCAATTATTAATGTGGTGAGTCACCAGACCTATAAGATATGTCAGTGCCTAGGAGAACCCAATTGATTGAAGAGGCACTACATTGACTAATATGCAGATGAATTGGTTGCCATTGAAAGCCTCAATTAGCTTAGAATGAAGTATAGATGAAATTCAAAGGCTTATAAGAACATTCCCCTTATCCTTAGGTGACACATCACCCCACCCATGGGAACAATATAGACTATAAAAGCCATATTTAGATGCCACTGGGACCCACACCTTTATTTCATCTCATTTTTAGGAACATAAATATGTCGCATGCTAAATAAAAAATATTATAATGCATGTTTAATTTTTTTATTTCTCCAATTTTATTGGACGATGCAAGTATTTTTTATTTCATTAATCTAAAATACAAAAATTTCCCTAAGAAATTAGTCATGTCACCCTATGTTAACCAATAGAAATATAATAAACCATTTTACTTTGTATTTATTAAAATAAAAATATTTCAAACCTAATGTTAAAATTAAAAAGTACTCAACTTTCATTGGTTGCATGTTTTCTTATGTAAATTATTAAGTTCAACCGATTACAATAGATACTTACTACGTAGGTACTATTAATTTCAAAATTAGAGAGCAAAGTGGAATCATCCAAGGTTTATGCTTATCAAATTTTATTTCATGATGTAGTGACATTTGTTAGGATGTGCCAATGGAAATTTTTAGCTCAAGCTATGATGACCACAACCAAATTTTCTTGAGCCAATCTAAGCTAATTATAGGATTGTAAAAAACCTACTAAGATGTACGAATGCTATAGAGAAAGTGACAAATATTCCAAAAATAATTTGATGTTTGTGTTCCCTTTGGTTTGAATCTCCAAACACATCATTTAATTTTTTATGATTTGATTCTGATCATGTGCAAAATAAATTTCTTTTTCTTACCCTAAACAAATAATAATATCTAAAAAATTAAATAAAACAATATATGTTTTTGGGTTTGTGGTAAACTAGAGACTAGAAAACTATCTTGATATTTGTTAAGATTTTAGATATTAACAATATTGAAAATAAAAAAAATAATAATTGAATAGTTTTAATAACATGCAACCCTATTGCATTGTGGTGTGTGTCTAATATAAACTTGTGCACTTCAAAGAATACTCTAATGATTACTTGATTTCATGTAGAGTGTTTATGAGTATTCAATATATTTAAATTAACAATAAATGAATTATCTATATTTTCATCCATTTAATTGAACTAAAATGCTTTCATATTTATATGCACATTTGAATTCATAATTGTACCCTTATTGGCCTGCTAACAAATAAGATAATGACTAAAAATGAAAAAATTAGGATCACATAAGATGAGTAGACCTTGACCATAAGAGGACACTAAAGGCCCTAGGGGGCATTATTAATGATGCAACTTATCTAGAGGATTCGGGATGTTTCATACACATTGCCTATGATACTTATAAAAAGGGAGAGAAATGGGGTAGAGAAGAAAGGGAGACACAACACATACTAAAAAAATGCCAATAACATTTAATTTGGATTAATAATCCACAAGTACACAAATGCCTTAAAATTATACAATTAGTGACTAATAAATGCATGGAGAGTATTTTTAAGTATGTACTTGTGGGTTCAATCCCTTGTTTACTCACAATGTGAGGTGAGGGCCCCATTTCACATCACCCAATAATTATAGGGGGCTTGCCTTAAATTCGATCAAATAACTGTAAGCTATTGGGCTCAACTTGCATTGAAAAGAATGAAGGAAAAAAATCAAAATCTTCAAAAAACTTTGCATAAATACTTTTGAAATGATTAAATCCCTCATTACTCTTTTTGTAAAAAAAAATCAGAATGACCTTTCTTTATACACACACACTACAACCCAACTTTTCAAAACATTACACATAGATATATTTTCAAAGGCTAAAACCTCTTTAAATTATTAATTAAATTATGATATCAAAGAAAATTATCAAAACATTGTACAAGCTTTACTTTCGCTCAAAAAATTCCATTAAAATCAAAATCATAGTTCATAATTTTCAATTATAATTAAAATCCTTACTCAATAGCTCATAATTTTCAATTATAGTTAAAACACTTAATCAAAAACCTTGTGAAATTATTTTCTCAAAAAACTCCTTTATAAACATCTCCTTTACTCTTCCTCACTCAAAACCCCTCAATAAACATCACCTTTTACTCTCTCCATGGAATCTATCAAAGTGTGAATAATCATTATCCTTTCATCTCATTTGTATATATGGGAAGCTACATGATATAATTGTAGCATGCATCTAATAGAACAAACGTAACTATATTAAATGAATTATTTATGAGGTATTTGCATATCCAATAGATGGTATTTGTGAAATTGTCAAGTAGAAAATATGTCCTCTCCTTTTGAAATCCTTTATCTTTAAAGTTTGAGGATTAAATGGAAATTCTTTTATTTATCATTATCTTATATCTCTCCTTATTTTGAATTATATATGTATTATCTTTGATGAATCAAATCATCTTATTCATTACATTTTATCATAGATGTCCAAAAAAATTATATGGTTTTACATAAGGGTCAATTAAAAAATTCATCATCTTTAATATGTAATTAATATTTTCATCCATATAAATGCTCAAAATCAATTATAGTAACAAACATGAAATTTGTTAAATATCATTAATAACCAATAGAACAATAGGGAAATCTTCATGTTTTATGGGATTTCTAAGAGGAAGATTCAAATTAAATATTTTCTCTTATTATTGTTCATGATTAAATTTAAATTATTTTTTCTCGCTTAATTTCATTTTCCTTAGATAAATTATCATTATTAAAAAAGGTATCATAGAGAAAATAAGACTCATCAACATGAATTGAAAATAATTTTTATTACAAAATATATCATAAAGAAAATGAGACTTACCAACATAAATTGAAAATAATTTTATTTATTTTAAATAAAAAATTCATCAAAAAACAAATTTGAATAAAATATTATTATTTAACATGAAAAATTTTCATACCATTTATTGCAATCATCCTCCAAATCATCTAATTTTTTTTCATATCCTTATTTTATATATAATTAAATAATTAATTTATCAAAATCATTATCATATATATATATATATAAATAATACCATTCATTTCAAATTTTAATGAATCTAACTTTAAATAATAAAAATAACATTTCAATAAATTTTTTATATATTAAAAGTTATACTATACATAAAATTATGTACCATAAAAATGTAACTTATCCAAATGATTTTAAAACAATTTGTAACACATATATCTCCCCCAATATCATTTAATAGATAAACTATATTTTAATAAGCTTTTAAAATTAAAAGTACTCTAAAGAAAACTATATACCATAAAATTTTAAATTTTGCAAACAATTTTAGAACAACTTTTAATAATTATATCTCTCTCAATATTATTAAAAAAATCATAATTAATTGTTAATTAAAAAATAAAACATAATTATTATTAAAACTTATGAATTATTTTGATAATATTATAAATTAATTTATTTTATTTTACAAATTTAAATAAATTTATAAATTTTTAACATTTTAAACTTAAATATATTTTAATTATATGAATTTTTATTTATAAATTTTTATTATATGTTTTGATATTGGTAAGCGGTTCAATGCCACTTGAAGAGTCAACTACCAATGGCAAGGGAGACTTGAACATGGGACCTACTGGGTACAACCCACCTTTACCGTTGAGTCACCACCACAAGGACCAATTTTTATTATATGTCTATATTTCTATTTGTAATTATTATAATGATTTTAAATTTATAATAATAATAATTATTGTAAATTATGACTATATAAATTTAAAGGTGCTTTAAAATAGTATTGCTAGATTTATGTTCAATATATTGAGAACAAAATAATCACAAAAAGTAAGAGTGGAGTATACATATGACATGGTATTTGGAATTGTTAAGAATAGTATGAAAGTTTGTAAGGTTCTTTTTAATCTAATTTTCTGCTATGTTAATGGATTTGGTAATGATGTTATAGTTTATGGAAAAAGTTTATATACATAAAAGAGTTAAATTGATGATTGATCATATTTTTCACATAAATTTTTTATGATATTATATAAAATATTATGTGGAGTATTTAGAAAAGGATATAAAATTTTGTAATTAAAATATAATGTATTTTTAATATCTTAAATTTTTTATAAAGTATTATACTTTGAGATAAGACAAAGTAAATAATATATAATATGTGAAGATGTTAAAGAAGGTATCAAAATTCTTAAAATTGATAGTTTTGTATCATTTTTATCCTGTATTAATATGTTTTATATGTATACATTCAATGTGTCCATCAAACAAAAATTTAAAAATTTATTTATTGGTAATAAAAATTAAATAGTCTATATTCAACGAATCTCCCTGTCTACATTCAATGAATCTCATATATGATAAATGTAATAATACTAATATTTTAAATAAAGTATGTAATTTGTTAAAATAAAATGTAATGTAATTATTAGATGTCTATATACAATGTATTTTATTATTCATAAACTTATAAAATATTATGAAATAAAAATTGAATTTACAATCTATTACAATTAAAAAATATATAAAATTTAGTTCAAAAAATGTAGCCGATTCAATGAATCTAAATAATAAAATTTGATTCAAACAAAAAAAAGCCCTGAACATCCCAAAGTGAAGGATTTTTAACATAAATATGTTGCATGCTAAATAAAATAGATTATAATCCATGTTTAATTTTTTTATTTCTCCAATTTTATTGGATGATGCAAGAATTTTTTATTTTATTAATCTAAAATACAAAAATTTCCCTAAGAAATTAGTCATGTCGCCCTATGTTAACCAATAAAAATATAATAAACCATTTTATTTTGTATTTATTTAAATAAAAACATTTCAAACCTAATGTTAAAATTAAAAAGTAATCAACTTTCATTGGTTGCATGTTTTTCTATGTAAAATATTAAGTTCAACTGATTAAAATAGATACTTACTACGTAGGTACTAATAATTTCAAAATTAGAGAGCAAAGTGGAATCATGCAAGTTTTATGCTTATCAGATTTTATTTCATGATGTAATGACATTTGTTAGGATGTGCCAATGGAAAATTTTAGCTCAAGCTATGACAACCAAACCAAATTTTCTTGAGCCAATCTAAGCTAATTATAGGATTGTAAAAAACCTACTAAGATGTACGAATGCTATAGAGAAAGTGACAAATATTCCAAAAATAATTTGATGTTTGTGTTCCCTTGGTTTGAATCTACAAACACATCATTTGATTTTTTATGATTTGATTCTGATCACGTACAAAATATATTTCTTTTTCTTATCCTAAACAAACAATAATATCTAAATAATTAAATAAAACAATATATGTTTTTGGGTTTGTGGTAAACTAGAGACTAGAAAACTATCTTGATATTTGTTAAGATTTTAGATATTAACAATATTGAAAATTAAAAAAATCAATACTTGGATAGTTTTAATAACATGCAACCCTATTACATTGTGGTGTGTGTCTAATATAAACTTGTACACTTCAAAGAATACTCTAATGATTACTTGATTTCATGTAGAATGTTTATGAGTATTAAATATATTTAAATTAACAATAAATGAATTATCTATACTTTCATCCATTTAATTGAACTAAAATGCTTGCATATTTATATGCACATTTGAATTCATAATTGTACCCTTATTGGCATGCTAAAAAATAAGATAATGACTAAAAATGAAAAAATTAGGATCACATAAGATGAGTAGACCTTGACCATAAGAGGACACTAAAGGCCCTAGGGGGAATTATTAATGATGCAAATTATCTAGAGGATTCAGGATGTTTCATACACACTGCCTAAGATACTTATAAAAAGAGAGAGAAATGGGGTAGAGAAGAAAAGGAGACACAACACATACTAAAAAAAATGCCAATAGCATTTAATTTGGATTAATAATCTGCAAGTACACAAACGCCTTAAAATTATACAATTAGTGACTAATAAATGCATGGAGAGTATTTTTAAGTATGAAGTTGTGGGTTCAATCCCCAATTTACTTGCAATGTGAGGTGAGGGCCCCATTTCATATCGCCCAATAATTATAAGGGGCTTGTCTTAAATTCGATCAAATAACTGTAGGCTATTGGACTCAACTTGCGTTGACAATAATGAAGGAAAAAAATCAAAATCTTCAAAACACTTTGCATAAATAATTTTGAAATGATTAAATCCCTCATTACTCTTTTTGTAAACAAAAATCAAAATGACCTTTCTTTATACACACACATTACAACCCAACTTTTCAAAACATTACATATAGATATATTTTAAAAGGCTAAAACCTCTTTAAATTATTAATTAAATTATGATATTAGAGAAAATTCTCAAAACATTGTACAAGCTTTACTTTCGCTCAAAAATTTCCATTAAAATCAAAATCATAGTTCATAATTTTCAATTATAATTAAAATCCTTACTCAATGGCTATACTTTTCAATTATAATTAAAACACTTAATCAAAAACCTTGTGAAATTATTTTCTCAGAAAACTCCTTTATAAACATCTCCTTTACTCTTCCTCACTCAAAACCCCTCAATAAACATCGCCTTTTACTCTCTCCATGGAACCTATCGAAGTGCGAATAATCATTATCCTTTCATCTCATATGTATAAATGGGAAGCTACATGATCTAATTGTAGCATGCATCTAGTAGAACAAACGTAATTATGTTAAATGAATTATTTATGAGGTATTTGCATATCCAATAAATGGTATTTGTGAAATTGTCAAGCAAAAAATATGTCCTCTCCTTTTGAAATCCTTTATCTTTAAAGTTTGAGGATTAAATGGAAATTCTCTTATTTATCATTATTTTATATCTCTCCTTATTTTGAATTATATATGTATTATATTTGATGAATCAAATTATCTTATTCATTACATCTTGTCATAGATGTCCAAAAAGATTATATGGCTTTACGTAAAGGTCAATCAAAAAATTCATCATGTTTAACATGTAATTAATATTTTCATCCATATAAATGCTCAAAATCAATTATAGTAACAAACATGAAATTTTTTAAATATCATTAATAACCAATAGAACAATAGGGAATTCTTCATGTTTTATGGGATTTATAAGAGGAAGATTCAAGTTAAATATTTTCTCTTATTATTGTTCATGATTAAATTTAACTTATTTTTCCCTGCTTAACTTCATTTTCCTTAGATAAATTATCATTATTAAAAAAGGTTTCATAGAGAAAATGAAACTCACCAACATGAATTGAAAATAATTTTTATTACAAAAGATATCATACAGAAAATGAGACTCACCAATTGAAAATAATTTTATTTATTTTAAATAAAAAAATCATCAAAAAATAAATTTGAATAAAATATTATTCTTTAACATGAATAAATTTTCATACCATTTATTGCAATCATCCTCCAAATAAACTAATTTTTGTTTCATATCCTTATTTTATATATAATTAAATAATTAATTTATCAAAATCATTATCAAATAATTTATATATATATATATATATATATATAAAATTAATATTTTATACCATTCATTTCAAATTTTAAGGAATCTAACTTTAAATAATAAAAATAACATTTCAATAAGATTTTTTTATATTAAAAGTTATACTGTACATACAATTATGTACCATAAAAATGTAGCTTATCCAAATGATTTTAAAATAATTTGTGACACGGATATCTCTCCCAATATCATATATTTTTATTATTTGTCTATATTTTTATTTGTAATTATTTTAACGATTTTAAATTTATAATAATAATAATTATAAATTATGACTATATAAATTTAAAGGTGCTTTAAAATAGTATTTCTAGATTTACATTTAATATATTGAGAACAAAATAATTACAAAAAATAAGAGTGGAGTATACACATGACATGGTATTTGGAATTGTTAAGAATAATATGAAAGTTTTTAAGGTTCTTTTTAATTTAATTTTTTGTTATGTTAATGGATTTGGTAATGATGTTATAGTTTATGGAAAAAATTTATATATATAAAAGAGTTAAATTTGATGATTGATAATGTTTTTTATATTATTTTTTTATGATATTATATAAAATATTATATGGAGTATTTAGAAAAAGATATAAAATTTTGTAATTAAAATATAATATATTTTTAATATCTTAAATTGTTTATAAAGTATTATACTTTGAGATAAGACAAAATAAATAATATATAATATGTGAAGATGTTAAAGAAGGTATCAAAATTCTTAAATTTGATAGTTTTGTACCATTTTTATCCTGTATTAATATGTTTCATATGTCTACATTCAATGTATCCATCAAACAAAAATTTAAAAATTTATTTATTGGAAATAAAAAATAAACAGTCCATATTCAATGAATCTCCTTATCTACATTCAATGAATCTCATAATGATAAATGTAATAATACTAATATTTTAAATAAAATATGTAATTTGTTAAAATAAAATGTAATTTAATAATTGGATGTCTATATACAATGTATCTTATTATTCATAAACTTATAAAATATTATGAAATAAAAATTGAATTTACAATCTATTACAATTAAAAAATATATAAAATTTAGCTCAGAAAATGTAGCTGATTCAATGAATCTAAATAATAAAATTTGATTCAAAAAAAAAAAAGCCCTGAACATCCCAAAGTGAAGGATTTTTAACATCGACAGTGTAGGCTGGAGATGGTTTCTGGTGGCAATAATATTAAGAAATAGGGTTTTAGTGCAATAATACTGGACGGAATGTTTGAAACATTATGTCTAATAATAGAGTAAGAATGACGACATAAGCATATGATGGTGGGTAGAGTGAACAAGTGTGATGGAATTATGGAGATAAGGATGACTAAGCCACAAGCAGCATCGAGTCGCGGCATCCAAAACTGGCTCAACAGCTTGCCAACTTCACTGCATACGTGGACACCGCAGTGAGATGACAAAAAACGTCCACTTCTTGTCATACTTCTTGTTATACTGAGATTCGAAATTAAGTCCGAATTTGAGAGGAATGTTCGTTTTGCAAGGGCTTGTGATCGAATATGCCGAGTATTGATTCGTTTTCGCCGTATGCATTTTTGTGGTGTGCAGACAGGGTGGGTGGTGATTTGTTTTTTAGCTTGGACTGTGTCTTCTCCTCCTTTGCAACTTCTGAGAGTCTCTCTCTATATGTAGTGGCTCTATAGAGGGCTTATTCCACAGCCTTTTTAGTTTTATAGTGTGAGAAACAATTAGGAAAGATTACAAAGCTTGAATGATGGCAAACCACTGTGCTTCTGGAAGGCAGTGTGTGTGGTGGGTCAAGAAGTATTTGAGGGACTGTGTGTGTGGAGTTAGAGATTATGTGTCTGTTGGTTTTGGGCTCATCAGTTTGTTCAGCTGGGCAGTTGCAGAAGTGCCTCAGATTATTACTAATTTCAAGAATGGGTGCACAGAGGGTGTCTCCCTTGGCTTTCTCATGACATGGGTTGTAGGGTGAGGAATAAATCTATCACCTTAGATTTCACCCTTTTTTTTCATTTCATTTCAATAGTGTTTGATCTGCATTTCAATTTTCAGGGACTTGTTGAATCTGATAGGGTGTTGGCTGGAGCCAGCCACTGTAAGTCTTTCCTTGCCCTGCACCTAAAACTTTATAAGATTATTCCAGTAAGCTGTCTGGAAAAACCCGACTCTTTAAAATTTAAGTGACATTTCTGGTCTCAGTACTTCACTGGTAGATGTTTTTTAAATTTAACAATGAAGGTTTTTCAAGACAGCTTACTTACAGTATTACTGTTACTTAACAGAATGTCCTCAGAAGTTTCAACTATTAATATTGTTAGATTAGAATAAGTTTAATATATCTTTGTAACGATTGACACTTGTTCCGACACATTGGCCACGTCCACGTAGAAGGTTAATATTCGTTTCCTCAGTTGAGGAAATTAAGTGCTAAAAACAAGGAATTATGGCTGAAACATTGTTGAAATATTATATTTGAGTGTGACCCAATTCACTTTTGTTGGAGTTATGGATACCCATTACTTAGTACTTGATTTCCAGATAAGATAAACAGTATTCTGGCTGGGTAATGTGAATTTACGTTGCTGAAACATCGTATTATGTGTGAAATTTGTCGCTCTCTGATACTAATCTTGCCGTGTTTGGATACGGATCTCAGTAAACTTTGTCCATATTTGAATTTCTTGTCCATATTCGAATTTCTTATATGTGACTCCAACTGTCAGATTTTGACTTTATCTCACTAACAATTTCTCATTTCTATGACTATGCAGCTACCAACACAGTTGTACACGGCACTGGTAAGAACTCTGTTCAACGTTTCAAGATTACGATGGTCAATGCATTCTTTTAGAATCAATTTCCAATGTAATCTCTTTCTTCCAAAACTTTAAAATATATTTTGGAATTCATGTGCTGCAGCTGTATACAATTACGACCATACTTCTAGTCTGCCAAATCATATATTATGATTATTTCTGCAAGTGGTGGAAATCGAGGAAAGGAAAAGTACAATCTGAGGTTGTGATTTTGACATATTTCATCCACTTTGGAAATTCAATACCTTTTAGATAATATCAATGATGCTTGATCTTTCACTAAAGCATGATGTGTGTTTTTTGGTTTGTTAATATATATCAGAATCAACCTAAGGAAGAAGTGAGATCTGAGAAAAATGACAATACAAACGCAGAGCCTGTGAAGGTGCCAGAGAGCATAAATTATTCATATGAAACTGCAAAGAAGAGCAGTGCAGGCTCTAATAAATCCTTTAAAGGGACACCTATCTCCAGTTTACCTATACCTACTGTTTCTCCTCGGCAGAGACCCAACACAGGAAGGGACCTATATTACACGTAATACATCTGTATTCCATTCTTCCTATGTTCTTTTAAGTCGAGCTTGGTTATGATCTGATATATCATGACCATCGTTTAAAAGTTATAACTTGTATTTTTCAGATCTGCAAGATCTCTAGCAAGCAGTCATACTCCTACTTCCGGTTCATATCTCCTACAATCTCGTGGGTCTGGTAGAAGCAGTCCAAGCTATATTTTAAGCAAGTCATCAGTAGACGAGGATGGACTACTCACTAATCTTATATCTTCAAGTCCCATGAGTTCTAAGACCATACTTCGCTCTGTAAGTTTCCATATATATTGCAACACATTTAATTGAATCCATATATATAACATGAGTACCTACTTGTAGTTACCATTAAAATGGATTTTCTTGTTTCCATGCCTCTATTCAGGTGGCTTCAACAATTTTTTTTGTTGGTGGGATGAATTACTTGAAATTACCTACTTACAGCAATATTACTTCACTTCCTCACTCTCCTCAAGCTCAAAGGAGATTGGATATTATAATAACAGGAAGGAAACTTTTGCAGGTAACTATAAAGCACTGGTTTTTATTGGGTATTTCTCAATGTCTAGTCATAATTCAAATTATCTTTAGTGTGTATTTATGGTGGGTGTGCGAATCTAGGGAATGGGTGGCAGTGCATTCAATAGCTCAGTGATGAAAGAGGATCCCTCAAGTCAATTAGGAACTTTGTTGGGGTGGCTTATGGCTGCTATCTATATGGGTGGACGAATTCCACAAATCAGGCTAAATGTGAGTTTCTTATCAAGAACATTTCAATGCTTGTAAAGTCTGAAGTCCATATTGCTGTAATTATCAATGTTTGTAAAGTCTAAAGTCTATATTGCTGTAATTTGTTTCTTTTTTCACTGATAAAACCATACTATACAGATAATTTAGTCTAGATTTAGGTCGAGTGTTTTAACCATTCAAACTCCAAAACCATTGTAAATAAGTTAAAGTTCCTCTAATACCCGAGCTAACAATGTAATTGATCATAAATTTTGGTTGCAGATCAAGAGAGGATCCGTCGAGGTATGCTTACCCTTCTAAGCCATTCATGACTTTAACTCTCAATTTGTATAGCAATCAGTGGATATAATTCACCCTTCCAATGTTATGTTATCAGGGCTTGAATCCACTCATGTTCATGTTTGCCCTAATAGGGAATGCTACCTATGTGGGAAGGTATGTAGTTGTTCAATTCATTTATGTTTTTTTAATAACTTGTTTTCAATAACTGTTCTAATGACTCAAGGATGTAGATGTCACAGATTTCATTTTTTTCTAATTATCATGCCATGTTCAGTATAATTGTAAGGACTCTAGAATGGGAAAAGTTGAAGCCAAACATGCCATGGCTGGTGGACGCTGGAGTTTGTGTACTATTGGACTTCTTTGTATCCTTTATAGACAATCTTATTAATAGCATTTCATTTAACATGAAGGAACGTTAAGAGCATTTTTTTATTGGTTCATTCTCAATATAATTAGATGATCCAGTTTATTATTTACATCATGTTAAACATGACCCAGTTTATTATTTACATCATGTTTGTGAGCAAGTTTGTTTTGTACATGTTTGTGAATTTGGCAGAAATTTGATCCCTTAACCTTCCATAGATTCTTGTCCAATTTGTTTATTATAAGGTAAGGAAAACTCATAACCATGAAAATGAAAGTGGAGATTATGAAGCAGTCAAAACGTAGCGCTTTCTTGTGCACCTCCTAGATTTCTGTCTTATGATGTGACACAAACAAACTATTTTCATTTCTTGGATGAGAAAAACGGTATACATGGTTTAAAACATGAGAAAAAAGGCATCCCCAATATATAGAGGTCCATTGCATCACTGGCTCAATGCAAGCAGCCATCCTTCATCATGTCCATAATGAAGTAAATGATATTCAATATACCCACCTATTATCTCATCCCCTCCATTTCTCATCCCCTCCATTTGGACAGATTATTCGATAGCCAATTCTTAGGTGGAGACTGTATTTGTTAACATGCTAACATCTCCTTCATTTAGTTCCATTTATTAGTTCCACCTATTAGCTCATTTCCTCCATTTAGACAGATTATTCGATAATTCTCGGATGGAGACGATATTTGTAACATATATTATCAATTGTTGTATAAACTTATTAAAAGTATGTTTTAGACCTCTATCTATTAGCTTATCTCTTCTGCTTATCCTTTTCATCCTTTTCATTTGGACAAATTATCTGATAGCCAATTCTTAAAGAGAGAATGCATTTGTAACATATGTCGCCATCAATTGTTTTATGAAGTTATTATTAAAAATATATTTTGAAAAAACTCCAGTTAATTTATCTAATTAAAACCATCTAAATTTTATCTAATTAAAACCCTCTAAATTTTATATACTGTTATCTCTATTGACTTGCATATTTTTGTCATAACATGTTTTTCAATATTAGTTTGATTAGTCATTTTTTCTTTCCATGAAAAATATTTTGATATATCTTTCGTTTTAAGAACAATCACAATTAATATTTTTTTCTCTTAATTTTTTATATTTGCTCTGTTGATTCTTATATTTCTGTTATATCATGTTTTTTAATTAGTCATTTTTGTGATTAATATTTCTTTCTTTAAATTTTTATATTATTCTTTCTCTATTAACTCTCATATTTCTGTTTATTATATTTTTTCTATATTAACCTGATTGATCATTTTGTCTTCTTTTGAAGAATATTTTGATATTTATTTATTTTTATTAGCAATCACAAATATTTCTTTCTTATAAATTAATGTTTTTTTCTTTTTTTTTTTTTTTTTTTCATATTTTTATTATGTTTTTTTTAAATTTTTTATATCACTTTTGATTACTCATTTTATCTTTTGATTAATCATTTTATCTTTATTTTATTTTACCATGAAGAATATTTTGATGTTTTATTTTTTCTTCTATATCATTTTGATTACTTATTTCATCGGCATTTCATCTTTATCATAAAGTATAAAGTATATTTTAATATTTGTTCTTCATTTATTAAGAATCACAAATATTTACATTTCTTTATTTATATATATACATTAGTAGATATAAAAATTAACATATATATGATTTGAAGGTTTTATAATTTATTTATAAAATTATTAGAGAGAGATTTTTAAATATAATTATTTTAAAATTAAATTATATATTAAAATTTTATAACTTATAATATTATAATTTAAAAAAAAATCTGATTACAATTTTTATAATTTAATATTTTAATTTTTAATATTAATTAGCTCTCTATATCCATCCATTTTTTTTATATATATATATATATATAAAATTAATTCCAATAACTTATAACTTTCATAATCTACCTAAAATAATATATAAAATATTTGAGGATTTAAAAAAAAAAAAAAAAAATTAATTCCAATAATGATATAACTTTATAAATAAGACCCAAAAAAAAATTCATAAAGAATTTGAAATAATTTATACATAAAAGATTATTATTAACACTTGCCATAAAGAATTTGAAATAATTTAAAATTATGTTAGAAAAGATGGTGTAATTTTTATTTTTAATAAAGCATAATTTTTACTTTTAGTAAATTAAGATTTTGTAAATAAAAAAAATGTAAATTAGTAGTTGCATTTTATTTGAAACATATGATCATTGATCTGTCTTACATTTTGTACATGATGTAGTATGTAATAATAATTTAATATTTTTAATGGAGGTGATAGTGCCAAATGAAGTGTTCTTTCATATAATATGGTAATACATTGTGTAGGGAAGAGATATTTAATTTTACAATGAACATGAGAAATAGTGAAATGGTGGGGAAGAATAAGGTTATACAAAACATGGAAGTAGTAATATAGTTTTTAAGGTAAATTGAGTGGTCGTGAGAAAAATGCACAGTATATTAAGTAATGAAATTAATGAATCTTAGGAAGATATACGTTCAAAGTTTAGTGATATCACATCTATTAATTCAATCTATAGCATTCAAAAATGAAAGCTACAAGATAGGGTTTGAGATCTCAATGTCTTGTCCCCACATCAATGACATTGCATCGTTAATTCAAGCCACATTGGACATGGAGCCCTATTGAAACCAAATAAGCTCTCATGAATTTTCTTCGACTATTGAAAATAAAAAATAGCCATTCAAAGATGTCACCATCTTGAAAATTATGAACCCTTTTCAATGGGCGATGGTCATAGAAATTTAGATCTGGTGTATGATATGGGCTCCTTGATATATGCTATCACTTGAAATACCTTGTCATTATCCCTCACCATCACCACTTAGCTCACTTTGAAATCTTTCACTATTTACATGTTCTTTATGGCCTTGTCATTTCTTCTATGGGTATGAGTATGGCATTTTCATATGTTCTTAAACTTGATGTAATTGTTTAGGTGTCAATTATTGGCATCATGGATGAATGGAAGATATAAGATAGACTTTGGGACCTCAATGTATTTTCTAAGCATCATCGATATTACATTGTTGATTTTCACTTTTCTTGAGATGTAAAGCTCTGCCACAATTAAATCGAATCTCATGATGTCCATATCTACCCTTGAGAATAGAAAAAAACCAATCAAAGATGTCACCACCTTAATATTATATAACTAACATGTATCATTCTACACTATTGTTACATTGACATGTTAATTTAAAATTTAACATAGTCACATATGTGAGTGTAAATTATATGGGATAAGTGATATCCATATATAATATTAAATAAATATATAATATTAAATTAAATACATAATATTAAATTAAATATATAATATTTATTTAAAATATTAGTATAATATTTAATAACTACATAATATAAGGTATCATATATTCTATTTAGTATAATACATTAGAGGGCTCATATCGTACACCAAAGTTGGATTTAACTATTTGGATTTACTTTACTTGAAATCATAATAAAGGGGTATGCAACTTGTAGAGTGGTGGCATCTTTGATTGGGTATTTTTTTTTGTCAAAGGTTGACAAGGATGCTATGAGATCTGATTTGATTGTGACACAAATTCCATTTTATGTGTCCCTTGAATCAATGGGTAAGTGCACATAATTGGGAGAAAATTTTGTGGACATTTATCGTAATGCCTACATAACATGTACACCTTATTTTAAATTAAGTTCATGATATGTGTTATAATGCATGTGCATTATGTTTGGTGAACATAACACATATGCATTATAGTGCATGCATGTTATAACATGTACACATTATGTTTGGTGAACATAGCACATACACATTATAATGCATACACATCACCTTTACATTGCACAAGAAAAGAAAAGAAAGATCTATTGGAAGGGGCATATGGTTTAATAAAATAAATGTTAAGTATATGGAATATAATATTATTTATACTTTAATCTTATTTTATTAAATATAAGAAATTAGGGTCACTTTACATCTGATAGAGTTGGTCTCATAGTGTCACACCTTACGATGTGGGAGATAGTTTTTCAAAATCCAATCTGGTCAGTATTTAGGCATTTTTAGGGTCTTAATATTTAACTTAGGAATTTTATGGCATAAATTTTGTAATTTATGTTGATTTTTGGTAAACATATAATCATTTTTTATGTTTTTTTGATTTTTAGATTGTTTGTTGGCATTTTTAGGAGTCCTAGGTTTATCAAAATTGAACTTTACAAACCACTCACTTTGAATTCAAGCCAAAATAATGTGATTTAGACAACATAGGTCACGTTGATGACTTTCACACATCAACCAACAACTTTTTGTTAATTTCACTTGTTCATTGTCCCTCCCTCATCCCTAATCACTTTATCCTCATCCCTTATCATCCATAATCACTCACTCCTTATTCCTCATCATCTCTAATCACTCCCTCATTAACCCTCACCATCCCTCACCATCTATAATCACCCCCTAACCATCTCTAATCACTCCCTCATTGATCATCACCATCCCTCACCATCCCTAATCATCACTTCATCATCCCTCATCACTCCCTCATTGACCTAACTATCTCTCATAATTTATAATCACTCCCCCATCATACCTAATCACTCCTATAATGGCCCTCACCATCTCTCATTATCCCTAATCATTTTTGTATCATCCCTCATCATCCCTAATCACTCCATCATCTTAATCACTTCCTCATTGACCCTCACCATCCCTCATCATCCATAATGTCTCCCTCATCCTCCATCATCATTTATACTCACTCCCCCCCATCACTCTTCATATTTAATCATTCCATCCAATACCTTAATGGTGGGTGTAGTAGCTTCTTGCTTGTGCCTGATTGGCTTATGTTACAATTCCAAATTTTA
This sequence comes from Torreya grandis, assembly GCA_037957365.1. Taxonomy (NCBI): domain Eukaryota; kingdom Viridiplantae; phylum Streptophyta; class Pinopsida; order Cupressales; family Taxaceae; genus Torreya; species Torreya grandis. The sequence continues at coordinate 4,499,686 of JARHVA010000024.1, forward strand.
ATCACTCAAATAAATCCCAAATAAACTCTTATTTCATTAAAATAAGGATCTTAGAGATATCATCTAATTGTCTAGTCTGATTCAAAGATATATATGGCGATCTAAGCCTAGATCATGGAGATAGTGTGTATACAAAGACTTGGACAAGAATAAATAGGCAGGAAATTGAATAAAGAGTAGGAAGAAATTGTATTACTTACACACACATATTGGGATTTGGGCATCTAAGAATCCAAATCCAAGAGTTTATAATCCAAATTTATATCCATATAGATAGGGGTGATTGGAAACTAGTTGAGAATTCCAATCCCATCCCCATAGTTGACATCTCATTTTCTCTATGTCATTAAGATTATGTCAATAGTAGATTTGATTACCAAATAGATAGATATGAATTCACCAATATAGTAGAGAGTGTTCCAATATAGTAGTCAATAGAGTGTGTTTCCAACCCCAACTTGATTTATACCTAACCCAATATATACCCAAATTGATATACGAATGGAATGAAGGGCATATGCCTTAATCTAGTGTATTAAGGAGGGGCCACTTGGAGCTTGGGGATTATGAGAGATGAGGGGGAGTGATAAGGGATGATGAATGAGTGATTATGGATAATGAGGGATAGTGTGGGTCAATTAGAGAGTGATTAGGGATGATGAGGGAGTAATTAGGTATTATTATGGATGAGGAGGGAGTGATTATGCATGATGAGGGATGATGGAGTGATTAGGGATAATGAGGGAAAATGAGGGTCAATGAGGAAGTGATTAAAGATGATGAGGGATAATGAGGGTCAATGAGAGAGTAATTAGGGATAGTGAGGAATGAGGAAAGAGTGATTAAGGGTAATGAGGGATGGGGAGGAAGTGATTAGGGATGAGGGAGGGATTAAGAGCAATTGAAATTAACACAAAGTGGTTATTTTATGTGTTTAGGTCATAAATGTGACTTATACTACCAAAATCACAACACTTTGGCTTGAATTAAAATTGAGTGGTTTGTAAACTTTAATTTTGATAAACTTAGGACTCATTTAAATGCCAAAAAATAATCTTGAAGGCACAAAAACCTAAAAATGACTATATGTTTACCTTGTTGTCTATGAGAGATGGAAAGGGTTAGTGAAGATAAGGAGAGAGTTATTAGGGATTATTAGGGATGGGGGGGAGTGATTAATAATGATAAGGGATGATGGAGTGATTAGGGATGATGAGGGTAAATGAGGTAGTGATTAGGGATGATGAGGGAGTGATTAAGGATGATGAGGAATGGTAAGGGTAAAAGGAGTGATTAGGTATAATGAGGGATAATGAGGGAGTGATTAGGGATTATTAGGGATGAGGAGGGAGTGATTAGGGATGATGAGGGATGGTGAGGGTTAATGAGGGAGTGATTAGGGATGATGAGGGTCAATGAGGGAGTAATTAGGGATAGTGAGGAATGAGGAAAGAGTGATTAATGGTGATGAGGGATGGGGAAGAAGTGATTAGGGATGAGGGAGGGATGAGAAGCAAGTGAAATTAACAAAAAGTGGTCATTTGATGTGCCCAAATCATTAATGTGACCTATGTTACCCAAATCACACCACTTTTACTTGAATTAAAAATAAGTGGTTTGAAAAATTTAATTTTGACAAACCTATGGCTTTTAGAAATGCCAACAAGCAATCTTGAAGGCACAAAAACCTAAAAATGACTATATATTTACTTTGTTGTCTATGGGGGATGTCTAGGGTAAATGAGGATGATGAGGGGGTGATTAGGGATTATTTAGGATGAGGGGGGAGTGATTAGGAATGATAAGGGATGATGAAGGAGTGATTAGGGATGATGAGGGATGATGATGGAAAATGAGAGAGTGATTAGAGATGATGAGGGAAATATTAAGTATGATGAGGGATGGTAAGGGTAAATGATTGAGTGATTAGGAATGATGAATGATAATGATGGAGTTGTTAGGGATTATTAAGGATGAAGAGTGAGTGATTAAGGATGATGAGGGATGATGGGGATCAATGAGGGAGTGATTAGGTATAATGATAGATTGATTAGAGATGATGAAAGATGGTGAGGGTCAATGAAGCAGTGATTAATGATAATGAGGGATGAGGAGGTAGTGATTAGGGATGAGGGAGGGGCACTGAGCAAGTGGAATTAATACAAAGTGATCATATAATGTGCATAGGTCATAAATATGACCTATACTACCTCAATCACACCACTTTGGATTGAATTCAAAGTGAGTGGTTTATAAATTTCAATTTTGACAAACCAAGGACTCCTAAAATTTCTAGCAAGCAATAGTAAAAAAAACCTAAAAAGTAACTATATGTTTACCTTGCTATCTATGAGGGATGCTGAGGGTTAATGAGGATGAGTAGGGAGTGATTAGATATTATGAGGGATGAGGGAGATTCATTAGAACTGTCAAGGGATGATTAAAGATTGATTAGGGATGATGACCGACTATGAGGGTTAATGAGGGAGTGATTAGGGATGATGAGGGTCAATGAAGGAGTGATTAGGGAAGATGAGGGATGAGGAAGGAGTATTAAGGATTATTAGGGATGAGGAAGGAGTCATTATAGATAATGAGGGATAATGAAGGAATGAATAAAGATGATGAGGGACAATGAGAATCAATGAGAGAGTGAATAGGGATGATGCAAGAGTGATTAGAGATGATGAGGGTCAATGAGGGAGTGATTAAGGTAGGGATAATTTTAGAGGCTATTTATAGTAAAAAAGATATAAGTAGGTTTTCTAGATTTTGAAAATGGTTAATTCTAAGAAATATACATAAGTCAAATAGCTTCAAATTTATATAATTTATTATACATGTGTTTTGAATCATCTTATAGATTATAATTAGTCTTATTTTAGGACACATATTTTCCATATTTACTATGCATGTATAGTTTTGATTCACTATAAAATTATATGAGACATGTATAGGTTAGTATGGAATCACCAAGTATATATGTTTATGTATGGATGTATATTAGTATGTATGTGTGTATATATATGATAAGGACCATTTAGGACATAATAAACTTAAGTTAATAATTATATTTTGGTTGGCATGATTTGTTAATTGAAATAAAAAATTTGAAAGATCAATTATGGATATGGTTAAGATATTTTCACAGACCTTACTATATAGTTTATAATTTCAAAACTATGAAAATGTTTTGATGTTTTTAGTGTGATATATAAAACTAAGTAAAACAACCATGATATTCTCTTTATGGTTTTAATAACTAAAAAAATTAATAATAAATAATTTTCAAATCAAATGTTTATTTTATTTCTAACATTGAATGTTGTGTAGGTGGAATTAAAGCTATAGGGATTGAAGTTTAGATCTTGCCCCATATTTTGGTGAATTGGCACTAGTATATTGAGGGGTCTAAGGAAAAAATTAATGCTTGATCAACATGCCACCCAAAAGATTAATTTAAGTTGGTCAAATACATATGTGATGGTTTCTTGATTTTTTTAGTCATTGATGCAAGCTATTAGTGGAAGTGAAGCTATGGTAGTATAAATATTGGGACGAGAGGTTGGAAACAAAGGTGAAAAAAATTATAAGTTTGTTTTGTTATGATTTCAATTGCAAGGTATGGATTTGTGTTTCTTTTGTTCTAAAGACTAAGAGCTATTGTTTGCATGCATAGTCATTTATCTTGAAATGAATAAATATAATGATAAGATCTTTAAAAATTATTTATTTAAAGATATTTACTGATAGTTTATAAATTTTCTAGTCATTGAGGAAAACTATTAGCAGAAACAAAGCTCTGGTAATCAAAAGATTGAGACGAGGTGCAAATAATTTCTAAGATGGTTTCCTTGTGATTACAACTATAGGTATGGATTTTTATTTATTTTGTTATGAAGAGTGAAAGTAGTTATTTGCATACACATTTGTCTATCTTGAAATGTATAAATATAATGATAAGTTCCTTGAAAAGTATTTATTTATTTTCTCAAAACACTATGCATGTTGGTTTTGTTAAAAATATTATGTATATCTGCAAATCTTTTCGTTAGAAAATGATTTTGTTTATTTCAATCAATTTGAATGCACACATTTATTTCATTCACACGTGATTGAAGGTTGATATGTTCTCAAAATCTATGAAATTAGTATTTTTTGGGTTTCTCAAAAATATGGTTGAAATGATTATGATGCTTTGTTGCATTTATTCATTTTATTCTTTATGCATTATTTAAAATAAGTATCTTGCATTCCATTATTTTTAAGAGGAAATCATTTTTTTATTTATTTAAAAGGAGTATTTCTTAGAATAAATTAGTTTCTTATTTGTTTAAAATAAGTATGTGGTAAAGACCAACCAAATAATATAATTCAATCCCCATAGTTTTAATTCCACCTGCACCACATTCAATGCTAGAATTAAAATATACATTAGGTTTAAAAATTTAGGATGTGAAGTCATTTATGTCATTAACCTTTTTTAACATTTCTTAATTTTTTAAGCCTTGAAGTCTTGAAGATGTATCAATTTCAACTTACAAGTTTATAATTATAATTTTAGTTATTTATTATTAAGTTTTTTAGTCATTAAAACCATATAGAAGGAATATCATGTTTGTTTTTCTTGATTTTATAAATGTGTTAACGATAAATACACTTAAGGTAATCATTATATTTTAGTTGGTATCATTTTTTAATTGAAATTAAAAAATATATTTGAAAAACCATTATTGATTATGGATATGGGTAAGATATTTTGGTAAACCTTAACATTATTGATTAATGATATGGTTAAGATATTTAAAAGATAGTGTTTGAGCAAATATCTTAAAAAAATATTTTTTAAAGAAATTATCATTATATTTATTCATTTTAAGACATACGATTGTGCATACATATAACTGATATTAGTCTTTAAAACAAAATAAACACAAATCCATACCTTGCAATCACAAGGAAATCAATTTAAACATTGTCTACACCTTCATTTCTAACATTTCATATCCATAAAAAGATAGTGTTTGAGCAAATATCTTAAAAAAATGTTTTTAAAAGAAATTATCATTATATTTATTCATTTTAAGACATACGATTGTGCATACATATAACTGATATTAGTCTTTAAAACAAAATAAACACAAATCCATACCTTGCAATCACAAGGAAATCTATTTAAACATTGTCTACACCTTCATTTCTAACATTTCATATCCATATTTAGACTACTAGAGATTCACTTACATCAATAGCTGGCATCAATGAATAGAAAAATTGAGAAACCATCACATATGTATCCTAGCAACTTACTTATGCTTGAATACATACGTGTCTCCATAATAAAGCTTACAACTGTTATAGACATGTTATCTTAATCAAACAGAAGACTCAGATTAATTATTTACATGCACAATAATCTATATTGAAATGAATAAATATAATGATAATTTCCATGAAAATCAATTCTTTAAAGATATTTGCTTGTTATCCTTGATTTTCATGATTTTTTTGCCTTATGGCCCCATAGTTAGTTTATTATTTATACTCTATACTCTGATTTTTTATCATAATTTTTGTTATACTCAATTTATTATATTATTTGGTTGGTCTTTACCCCATATTTAATACAATAAATAATGGCATGGAATATAGTTCTTTTAAAAATTGCACAAAGAACAAAATGAATAATTGCAACAGAGCCTCATGATCATTTCAATCATATTTCTGAGTAACCTGAAAATACAAATTTCACATGTTTTGAGAACATATCAACATGAAAAAAGTAAAAATCAATGAAATAAATAAATATAATGATAAGTTCCCTAAAAATTATTTATTTAAAGGTATTTTATTTCCATCCTTGCTTTTCATAGTTGTCTTGCCCTATGGCCCCATAGTCAATTTATACTCTACACTCTAATTTTTTGTTACAATTTTTTCTATACTTAATTTATTATATTATCTAGTTGGTCTTTACTATATATTTATTTTAAATAAACAATAAATTGATTTCCTCTAAGAAATAATGATGTGCAAAAATAATTCTTTTAAATAATGCACAAAGAATAAATTGAATAAATGCAATAGATCCTCATAATCATATTATATTTTATTTTTAAATGTTTAAGGTAAAAATTATATTCTAGTTGGCATGGTTTATTAATTGAAATAAAAAATATTTGAAAGACCAATATGGAGATGGTTAAGATATTTTGGCAGACCTTATTATATAGTTTGTAATTTTAAAACAATGAAAATATTTTGAATATATATTTTTAAGTTATGTCATCTTTACTTTTCATAAATGTCTTGCCCTATGGACTTATCATTGGTTTATACTCCATACTCTAATTTTTTGTCAATATTTTTACTATACTTAGTTTATTATATTATTTGGTTGGTTTTTAACACATATTTTAAACAAACAATAAATTGATTTTCTCTAAGAAATAATGATGTGCATGATACTTCTTTTAAACACTACACAAACAATAAATTGAATAAACACAACAAAGCTTCATGATCATACTATATTTTGTTTTTAAATATTTAAGGTATTAATTATATTTTAATTGACATGGTTTGTTAATTGAAATAAAAAATATTTTAAAGGCTAATTTGGATGTGGTTAAGACATTTTGGTAGACCTTATTATATTTTTTATAATTTTAAAATTTTGAAAATGTTTTGAATATTTTTTTAGTTATGTCATCCTCACTTTTTCATAGTTGTCTTGCCCTATGGCCCTATAGTTGGTTTATAATCTATACTCTAATTTTTTATCATTATTTTTTCTACACTAAATTTATTATTATTTGGTTGGTGTTTACCACATACTATAAACAAACAATAAATTATTTTCCTCTGAGAAATAATGACATGCAAGATAATTATTTTGAACAATGCATAAAGAAAAAATTGAATAAATACAATAGAGCCTTATGATCATAATGTATTTTCTTTTTAAATGTTTAAGGTACTAATTATATTCTAGTTGGTGTGGTTTGTTAATTGAAATAAAAAATATTTGAAAGGACAATATGGATTTGGTTAAGACATTTTGGTAGAACTTATTATATAATTTATAATTTTAAAACTATGAAAATATTTTAAATATTTTTTTCAGTTATGTCATCCTCTCTTTTCATAGTTGTTTTTCCCTATGGCCCCATAGTTGGTTTATAATTTATACTATAAATTTTTGTCACAAATTTATCTATACTCAATTTATTATATTATCTAGTTGGTATTTTGAAAGACTTACAGATGTATGTACTCAATTTATACATAGTCATATGGCCATAAAATTTAGCACTTAAAAAGATAAATTTAATATTTAAAAATAATGATAAATTTAATCATTAAAAGGAAGGAACCATAAACAAGACCTCAAATTTAGACTTCTTACCCTCTAACCTCTTTATCCATTGGTTTTTTAATTAACACAAATCACCTCTTATAAAATAAATCTACATAAGTGCTTCAAATTGATTAAAATATTAGAACCACAAAACCCTTAAATCTAAACTCATATAACTTCATTTCTATTAAAATTTTATTCCTTTGTGGTCATTGGAATCGTGAAGTGAATGAAAATTGTAAGAGGAGGCCAAGGAGGAGTCTAATCAAACAAAAATGAAGTACAATCCAAGTAAGAAATACAATCCATATATGTTGTGAGAATCATGAAGCAAGTAAAAATTAGAAGAGGAGGCCAAAGAGGAGTCTAAGAAACCAACAACAAAGTACAATCTAAGTAGGACATACAAGCTGTACATATTTGCAAATGTTTTCACATTTTTAGTGAACTCTACCTATATTTTAAAGGATTAAAACTATTACCATGTTATTTTTTTCATTGGATCTTTGATCACAGTGTGAAAACCCTTTTTTATCTTATATCAAAACCCTTAATATTAGACACAATTTGGTTATCACACGGGATTAATTTTTTAGTAATGAGATCAATAAGATCTTTGCATTTGTTTGAAATTGTTTTCTTAGTAACAAGATCAAAAAGACCTCAAAAATCTTATGAATGTGTGTTTGGGCATTGATTTGGTGATGATTTTTTCAGAGTCATACACACCTATTCAGGGTTTATGTTTGGGATGGGTCTACAACAATTCTTATTCATGTTGCTCTCATGTCCTCCTTGATTGGATTTATTCATTCAAGAAAGTGTTTGAAATGGATGGATTTCCCCCAATTTCATAGGGCAAAGAAAAATAATTGTTATGAAAAACTTAGGGTATCCATTGATCATAATTATTATTCTACCTCAAACATATTTTCCTCGTGAATGTGTTTGGATAAAGGGGTTTAACTTGGTTTTTTTCTATTATTTGTTGATTTGAATATGATGTTAATTCACCAAATATTTATAAGTTTTTTGAAAGATCTAATATAAATCACCAACCAATTTATACCAGTACGGTAATTTTACTAAAGATTCACTAGTGACATTATACCTGAATAGTAAGTTTTAGGGATCCATTATTAAAATTATTCTTGGATTAGGGATGATGAGGGACAAGGAAGGAGTGATTAGAGATGATAAGGGATGAGGATAAAGTGATTAGGGATGAGGGTTGGATGATGAACAAGTGAGATTAACACAGAGTGGTTGTTTGATGTGCACAAGTCATCAATGTGACGTATGTTGTCCAAATCACATCACTTTGGATTGAATTCAAAGTCATTAGTTTATGAACTTTAATTTTGACAAACCTATGACTCCTAAAAATTCTAATAAATAATTGAAAAGGCACACAAACCTAAACAAATGACTATATATTTACCAAAAATGGACATCAATTAAAAAAATTATACCCTAAAATCCTTAGGTTCAGTATTGAGAGCCTAAATATGCCTAAGTATTGACTAGATTGGACTTTGAAAAACTATCTCCCACATCATAAGGTGTGTAGCTATGTCAACAACTCTATCAAATGTAATGTGACCCTAATTTATTATATTTACTAAAATAAATTTAAAGTATAAGGAATATAAAATTAAACCATCTCCCCCTTCCAGCATTAATTTTGTGGTTTTTTATGTAATGTGAAAGGAACATGTACATGTTCCTTTCTCATTGCATAAATAAAAAGAAAAAATCTTTCCAATAGATATTTTTATTTTTTAATGAAATGTGAAAGGAACACTACACATTATAACATGTACATGCTATATATATTTTTGAATAAAAAACCAAGCCTTTTGGTTGGAAATGGCTTGAATTCTTGAGCCAAAGGCTTGGACCTGTCAACATAGCTAGATCTGAGTGTTTTGACATAAAATAAAAAAAATTAAACTTTCATCATCAAATACACTATGAATTTTAATGAGAAAATTCAAAAAATTATTACCACAATGATGAACATGCCCTCCTCTTTCCAATTATATGATTTTTATAATTTTTAGACTATTTTAAGCTTTTAATCTATGTTGATTTCTAACTATATATTTTTTAGGCCACTACACCCCTCAAATATAAATGCATATAGATGCTTGTGTATCTTTTTTTTGGTTGATCCGAATGCAAAAAAAATATGGTTACAAACTAAGCCTAATTCTACATAATTCAAAAAAAAACTAGGTTTTTTTATTTAGTTAGGGGGGTCGCAAGGCCAACCATCTATTTTTTAATGTTTTTAGGATCTATTTACTTGTAAAATTAATTAAAAAACTATTCAACAAAAAATTATAAAAAAATATAGGTTATAAAATAGATGATCTTATTTAAAGTTTCACCAAATGGTTTTAAACAATATTAAATGATGCCCAAAAAATGAGGAGCCGCACGATTGACTATCTACTCTAGTTTCCTAAAAATTATGAGTTCCTATTTAAATTTTAGATGTTTGACCTAAAAAATTAGTTTTTTAAAAACTAAACTCAAAATTCTATAATTCATGTTCTTACACCATCCTCAAATTTTGAGTGTAGTCATCTCAAATTATCTATAGAATTAAAAATCTCTCAAATTTTAAGAAAAATATGTCCAGTCCCTTTTTATCCCAAAACTTTATGCACTTACCCCAACACTACACTTTTGTTGATGTGGGGATAATACATTAAGGTCTAAGAGTCTATATTTTATCTTCTATTCATCCATGCTACCAATATATTAAAACCTAGAGAAATTATATCCAACTTAAAATCATATAAAAACACCATACATAGACACTAAAAGAAAGGGAAAGGTTATACAAAGCATACAAATAGTGAAATATTTCAAGGTGAGATGCACAGTTATGGTGAGGGGCAATGTAAAGGTATTGTAGGTGATATTTTACACTAGGTGACCCATATAACAATATAAAACTATATAAAATATAATAATGCAATATAATATTAACATCGATGGACACATTACCATTTATAAGACCAATAAATTTCTCTATGATAATTTATGGATAACACTTATCTTTTGTTTGATTAGATGTTTTCTATTATCAAGGGTGGATGAGGATATCATAATAGATAATTTTATTATGGCAGGGCTCCACATCTCATGTGAAATTCAAATTAATGATGTAATGTCATTGATACTGGGACAAGACATCGAGGTCCCAAAGTCTATATTGTAGCTTCCATTCGTCCATGATGATAATATATTGATGCCTAGAGCAATTACATCAGGCTTAAGAACGTATGACCACACCATACTCAGACCCTTGAAAGAAAGGGCAAGACCATACAAACATGAAAATAGTGAATTATTTTAAGGTGAGATGAGTGTGATGGTGATGGGCAATGAAAAGGTATTTTCTATGATATCTTACACTAAGGGGCCCATATCAAACACCAAACCCATATTTAGGGCAATGTTTGGATTTACATGACCAACACCCATTGAAAGGGGTTTGTATCTTGCAAGGTAGTTGTATTAACATATTTAATTTTAATATTGAATAAATTAAGACAATATTACATGCATTTCATGTTGGCGGCTATTACGATTTATCATTTATATAATAATAATAATAATAATAATTTATATATAGTATTATATTATATATAATATTAAATTATTATATTAAAAGATGTAGTATAATAAATATTATATATTATAATGATATAATATATATTATATATGTATATATTATATTATAAAGTATGTAATATATGATATGACATATTATACATACATATATATAGAAATTTTATGTTAATATTTTAATATTATGAGAGTGCAAATTCAAAAATGTTCCTCTCTTGAAACCTATCTAATATTTTGTTCATGAAGTGCTAAGAAACAATACTCATATATTTCTAGTGGAGATGACAATGGAAAATGAGGCTGTGTATTCTTTCATATGGCATGACAAAACACTATGTGGGGAGGAGATATTTTTTTGTGTGGTAAACTTGAGAAATGATAAAATGGTGGGGAAGGGCAAGCCCATATAAAGCATACAAGTGTTGAAAGATTTCAAGGTGATTTTGGCGGTGATGGGGAGGGGAAATACCAAGGTATTTCAAGGAATATTGTATGCGAAAGGGCTTGTATCATACACAATCCTTGGATTAAGAGTTGTGATTGGATTTACATGACCTACATCCATTACAAAGGGATCCATAAATTTTAGGGTGGCAACATATTTAGTTGGTTATTTTCTATTTTCAAGAGTGGACAAGGATGTCATGAGTTTTTATTTCATTGCATAAGGGCTCCATGTCTCATGTGTAGCTTGAATTAGTGCTACAATGTTATTGACATGGGTGCATGACATTAAGGTCCCAAAGTCTATCTTGTATCTTTCATTTGTCCATGTTACAAATATATTGACACCTAGAAAAATTACATCAAGGATAATAAAATAAAATAAATGCCATACTTGAACCTCTATAAGAGAAAATGACCATAATTGGACTCTGTCTTCATAAGCATCTTATTTATTCTTGTTATAAAAAAACATAAAATCTAAGGAAGCACTGGCCAGGAAAAATATGTTTTGGAAAGATTCTTAAAAATAATATTTGATTATTATTGCTTAAAAATTCATGCACACAAGGTAAGATGGGGATAAAAATCATGGTTTTGAGTGAGGCATGAATGATTGTTTACTCTCACTTTACAAAACCCTATTTTACCAAAACTGGAAAATTATATCCCTTTGGGCATAATTCACACTCTTAAATATGGTAGTTTTATCCTTCATAAAGGAAGTTATAGTTGAGTGGGGTGGTGCCTAATTTGAGATACATCATACCTCCATAGTGTTTGAAGAGAGTATGCAGAGTTTGGTGGGGTTTTACAAAATTAAAGAGTGTAAATTGGTATTCATACCTCATTTGAAACCCATGACCTATAACCACATCTCACCTTTTGTGAATGAAGCATTAAGCAATACTAATTTGATATTTATAGTGGAGGTGACAATAAAAAATGAGGTGGTGTGTTCCTTCATATGATGTGGAAATAATGGTTTACTAAACAAGGAGTACATATGACAAAATATTCTCCAATTTAATAAGAATAAATTTATAAATAATGATATATAACAATAATATTATTATACTATATATAATATAATATAATATAATAATATTATTATATTAACATATAATGTAATATATATATTATTATATATATTAATATAAATTATTTATAATATATATAAATATCTATGTAAATATGATACTACTATAAACTATTTACAAACATCTATCCCTTTGACATTGCATGCCATCCACTTGGATATTATTTTCCCCTTCTACTGGCCTGAAAAATCTCATATTACCTTAGTTAGGTATAGTTCTTAATCTATACAAGATGGACCATGTTCAAATTGTTGGTTTTCATTATTTGATCTACACATTTTCAATCCACCTTCCTACCAAATCTCAAAGGTTTTTTTCAATTTTTGTAGGAATTTGAAGTTTTTGTGTAAAACTATGTAGAATAAGCATATTTGCATTTTTTATTTTGAAGCAACATAGGCACAATAATGTAGGTGCATCATTGTATATAATTTATTATGTTTGTTTTTGTTTTTTATTATGTCTTATAGGTCTTTATAAGTCATTAAGAGATCATAATTTAGCTTTAAACATCATTTTTTGGTCATCTAATAATGTTTTTGGAGTTTCCCACCATAAAATAACTTTGAATTTTATGCTAGTTTTTAAAGAATTCAAGGTTCTTAGGCTAATTTTAGGAATGGTGGACCATGTATGAAGGGTCATTAGAGTTATAATTAGTGTAATAAAGGTATAAATAAGGTATTTTGTTATGTTAACATAATTTCACTTTAGTTGATGAACTCCAACATAGAAAAAGACCAAAGAAAGCATGTTGTTGAGTCTTATGAGGATTGTTGAGAGATAATTGAAGAGATGTTGGGTGTAAAATAAACTTATAATATCATGAAACAACACCAAACTAAGTTTAGGGAAGAGATAGAGATCAAACCAAACTTGGAGGAGGATTATAAGAACATAAATGGAAGAAGGAACTGAGTTGTGAGGTTGATTTTGGTAGTATGTGCAAGTTTTGTAAGGGTTTTTGACAATAATTGTATTGTTTCAATCAATGAATAATGAAATAAGGATTCTATTAATTTTTTTTGTATTCATATAGGTGTGATAAAAATATATATTGATGATTTAATGATTTTATCTTGCATGTATTTGTTGTTTGTATAAGGTAGATGATTTCCTGATTTCCTAATTTGCTAATTAGGTTTGTAGCTTACAAGATAATTTTTTAGTGTATTTCAAGACCTGATTATAAGTGGATATTTTTTAGTCATGTAAATCATAAAATAGGCCATAAAAAACTTGTAAAATCATTTGTGATCATTAAATAAGTCATAGATCTTGAAAGAGGCAAGTCAAGCACAAGGAGAGAGATATAGTCAAGTAGGTCTAGAAGATTGTTTTATGTTTCTTGATTCAAACCAAGTAAATAGAAAGTTTTCAGTCTCCATTTAGATATATACGAGATGTTTAAGGATTATATCTCCATTAAAAAAAAAATAATGGGATTAACACATTGATTTTACCCTTCAATTTTGCTTAGAAGTCTTATACAGAAGCCTAGTTGGAAACTTGTCAAGTACAAGGTGTTTGTGAAATTTTGTAACCCTACATGGTTTTTGGTATCAAATCTTAGGGAAATGTCTTGAGGAAAGTGTAAATAAAAAATATAATTTTGTGTGAATATAGGTAATAGTAAGAAGAGACTAAAAATTGAATTGAGACGAGGTAAAGAGAGGTTCTTGGAAACTTTGAAGAAGAAAAGGAATTTAGTGGCAAGGAGGGAGCCGTACAACCATTAAGGCTTGAAAAGTGAAGAAAGAGTAGATAGAATCTTAAAGAGAAGGCCAACGTAAATAAGGATAAAAATACCAAAAGACATGTTCAGAGAAAGATAAAATCTAGGTGAGGTATCTATTAAGGTGAGAATAACTTACTGAGGAAGAAGAGTCACATTGAGGCTTGAAGTGAAATAGAGAGAAGAAGGTGAGCACATTGAGGCTCAAATGAAGGAATAAGAGATTGAGAAAATACATGGATAAAAATTTAAAGGGATTAATATAAGGAGAGTATGACATAAAGGTGAAAGAAGATGCCAATAAGAAGGATTTGGGCATAGAGAAAGAGATAATTAAGTTAAAAGAGAGGTTGAGTCTTATGATGGAGATGCTACAAGAGGAAGAAAACTAAATTTGTGGTTCGAAGATGGAAGGAAAATTTAGAAGGCTTATAGAGATATTTATTTCAAGGAGGATAAGGCATATATTAATTTCCTTGGTCAAAGAATAAATAAAGAAGATAAGATCCTAGAGAGGTGTGAAGAAAGGATTTGAAGGTAGAAAAAGGTATGAGAATGAGTCCTTGGAGGCAGATCAAGCAATATTCATTTGTGAACTAGAGAGAGGACCAATGTTTGATGAAGAAGATGTGGATGAAAGATAATATAAAAGTCTCATAGGAGACTTAATAATATTGGTCAAGCATGAAGGAGATATGCTAATCCTAGAGGCATCAAGAGGGGAAAACGAGCCTCAAAATTTTCAATCTAATTGTTTATATAAGTATGTGTTTGTAGGTTTTGAAGAGTATGTGGATGAACAAGTGAAAGAAGTTGTCAACAAGGAGAAAGAGGCAAGATTGTCTCTTGAAGACAAATTCAAAGGAAATATAAGTCATGGACCTCAAATAAAATAATTATAGGACAAATAAAAAGAAAGTTTCAAGATTATGTAATATGGAGTGGATGACAGTCAGGAAGGCAACCTCATATCAGGTCCAATGGAGATCAAAAATAATTTGAAAGGTGATGAAAAATAGGTTTCAATATAAATAATTACATTGTTTATATAAGAATATTAAGGAGGATAACTTGTGATTCTTGAAGAATCATAAATTCAAAAGAAAACAATGCATCCCAAACAAGGGTATGCTCTTCATGATGATGATAGCAAGGAGAGTGCAAGAAATCAATAATTTACACCTAAAAGGGAATAAAAAGAAAAATAATGATGGAATAACACTATAAAACATTAATGGAGATGGTGAATATTCTAATTAAGGACAAATTAGGTGAAGGATCAAAATAAGAGACCATGAGAAGGTTACTATCCATGCAAGGAAGGAAGGTTAAAGAGAAAGATAAAGAAAATGTGGGGTTTTTAGAATCAGGGAAGAATATAACAAGTTTTGAAAAATATGGAGGTATAATGTTCCTTCCAAGAACCATATGTTAACATAAAGGAGATTTAAAGAGCCACAAGGGAGAAGAAGATCAATTTAGCAATGAGGAGAAGGATAAAAGAGACTTTGAACAAGAAAATAAAGCTCTATAATGGACCATGCAGTTTGAAGTTTTCATTTTAGTATGTTATGACAATGGTGGTTATGTAGGTATGGATCTTGAATACAAAGAAGGAAATAATAAAGATTAGATAAGAGTAAGAATAATTTCATCTCAGTTCAAACTAGAAAGAGAGTGGATCAATAAATCCTTTCATGGTCTCATGAGGTATGGCACCAAAGCTATGACAATGATGGCCAAGGATCAAAGTTTAGTTGATCTTAATTACATGAAAACCATGTTGGATTGGAGTCAAAAAAAATTTAGGTCAAGTAGTCAATTTGAAGGTAAGATATTGTCATATATTTTCCCATTCAATTACCATGAAAAACAAGTGGTTTATGAGGAAGAAAGAGTTTTAAAGCAATGTTTGTTTAAAGTAGTTGGTAAAGTGATGAGTTCAAGCAATAAAGATGTTTTTGAAGTCATTTTCAATGGTTGGGAAATAATATTATGTGTGTAGGTCCTAAAAGGTCATGAATAATGGTATGATGAAAGAGAAAGGTTATTAACAGCTTATCAATGCTAGAAAACTATTGATAATGACAAATGCATGTAAAATTTATTTAGAGTAGGTATTCAATGAGACATTGAGGCATAAACAAAGGTAAATTGAGAAAGAATCCATGGTATATGGTACTAATATTAGTTTTTAGTATGTAGAGATAAGAAACCAAGACAAGAGAAAGCAAATGGATGACAAGTTTGACTTGAAAGGGTGTATAATAGACTTGGAGAAGAAATATGGACCTATAGAACCAAGGAAACATCAAGAAAGTAAAGAAACTCACAAAATAACAAGAGTATATAAATATGAAAAGAAATGGAAGTCAAAATAGGGGACATAGATCATTTTTCAATCTAAGAACAAACTCTTGACGTCATATAATAACAAGGTTTTAAGGACATCATGAACCAAGAAATTGAAAGTTGTCTATGGAATCTCATTTGTTGCATTGAAAAAAGTTTAAAAGTGTAAAGGAAGTTCAACCATGCTCCAATAATAAAAATAACTCAGATTTTAGTAGGATCAATCATAATTCAAAATATATTTTTGCATTTTTGGAAGTTATAGGTCAAATGGAGACCAAAAAACCTATTATAAAACTCAAATAAGGATCAAAGAAGTATGTGCCAAAATAGGGGCAAAGCAAGGTAGATAATAAAAAATTGAATGCTAAAAACAAACCAATTATTATCACTCCTAGGAAGACCATAGAATATATTAGTGCATATATAGAATATGAATTATTAAAATTATATAAAGATATATAAGGGATAGGTAACCATGATAAAGATAAAAATAATCATGAAGCAACATGAACAAGAGCTTATGAACAATTTTTGTTGATGTAGGTGCATCATTATATATAAGTTATTATGTTTTTTTGGTTTTAAGTATGTATTAAAGGTATTTATAATTAATTAATATATCATACTTGACATTAAAACATCAGTTATTGGTCATATAATGATGCTTTTGGGGTTTCTTGCCAAAAAGCAAATTTGAATTTTATGCTAGTTTTAAAAAAATTCAAGGTTCTTATGTTACTTGTATGAATGGTGGACCATGTATGAAGGGTAATTATATTTATAATTAGTTTTATATAGGTCTAAATATGGTATTTTGTTATGTTAACATAATTTCACTTGAGTTGATGAACTCCAACATAGAAAAAGCCCAAAGAAAACATGTTGTTCAGTATTTTGAGGATTGTTGAGAGATAATTGAAAAGTTTTTGGGTTTAAAATAAACTTATGAGATCATAAAAAACAAAAAAATAAGTTTATGGAAGAGATATAGGTTGAAAAAAACCTAGAGGAGGCTTAGAAGAGCATAAAAGGAAGAAGGAACTTAATTGTGAGGTTGATTTTGGTAGTATGTGTAGGGTTTGCAAGGGTTTTTGAAAATAATTGTATTGTTCCAAGAAATGAATAATGAAATGAGGATTATATTAATGTTTATTGTATTCATCTAGATGTTATAAAACTATATATCAATGATTTCTTGATTTGATATTGTATGTATTTGTTATTTGTAGAAGACAAGGTCAAATTTACATAGTTTTGAGGGTTTCTAACATGCAAATGAGGTGGCTTATAGTGTTTTAAGAGTTTTTAAAGACATTAAAAGTGTTTAAAAATGTTTATATGGTATGTTAATACCTTATTTAGGTGTTTTATTGGATAAACCAATCAAAATATTAAATTTATGCATTTTTATATGTTTGTTGCCATGTGATAGAATAACCTAGGGTTTTAGGAGAAAAATGGCCATAAAATGAAAATGATATGTAAAAGATGACTATTTTTTAGGAAAGTATCATTATGATGTTTATAAACCAATAAATGTTTTTTTGAAGTGATTTGATAAATGGAGCTATGGGAAAATGGTAAATCTCAGTGTGAAGGCTTGTAGGAAGTCTAATTGAGGGCTAGTAAGGGTAGAAATTGTATTTTATTGGTTCTATGAGTTGAGTAAAGTTATGAAATTGGTTTATAATTATTTAATTTTTTTTAGAAACCAACAAGTCTTTTAAAGGTCTCCAAAGGTATAATTTGACCCAAAACGCCAAGATTTGCTAATTAGGCTTATAACCTACAAGATAATTTTTAGTGTATTTCAAGACTTGAATATAAGTGGAGGTTTTTGAGTCTTATAGATCATAAAAAAGGGCCTAATAATGTTTTAAAATAATTGGTGTTAATTAAATAAGTCATTTATATTGAAAGAGGCAAGTCAAGCACAAGGAGATAGAACTAGTCAAGTAGATTTAGAAGACTGTTTTATGTTTCTTGATTCAAACCAAGTAAATAAAAAGTTATCAGTCTAAATTTAGACCTATGTTACATGTTGAAGGATGATAAAACCATAAAAAAAATATAATGGGAGTGAAACATTGATTTTACCCTTCAAGTTTGCCTATAAATCTTATAAAGAAGCCTAGTTGGAAACTTGTCAAGTACAAGGTGTGTGTGAAATTATGTAACCTTTGTATCACACAACAAGGTTCAAAGATCAAGGTAGAGATTATTGGTGGTGAAATCACACATGGGACTAAAAAACTGAGTAATTAAATTAGTAATTTGAGCATTTAGGGAAATAATTATGTCAATGGTGTGAATCTTAGAGATGTGGCATATATATTTTTGTCATATAATGAAGCCTCAAACAAAATGAAGATATGTTATGTGGAAGGGAATGTGAAAAATGGTGATCAGACTTATGTTCAAAATTATTCACCTTTGTAAGGCATTCAAAAACATTGTTTGCAGATGAGTTACCGATGTATGCGAAAATGATTGCATTGAACATGTATCAGATCTCTTTAATAACCCTGGTAGAATGTTCATAATAAAAAGGATTCTATGAAATGCTAACAACTCAATATTATATAGATATTAAAATTATTATCTAATTTGTGCCTATATATTCATTTATTATAGTAGCACTTATAAAAAATGCATGATGAAACATTTTTCAAGAAATAATTATTCACAAAATTGAAGGGAGTTTCATAAGTAGATGAGGGTTTTGTCTGAGTTGAGAATGGTGAAGTTTCATTGCATAATCCATAGATGTAGTTTTTTTACTCTTTGTATCTATTTCTCTTGCAAAGTTTGTCAACATAGAGTTATATAAAAAATATCAAGATAAATCTTTGGAGGTGACTTGCCTATATAACTCCTTAGGCCTAATAATTGGAAATTTAGTAATAAATAATCATGTGTCTCTTGCCTCATTTTCGAGCCAAAAATGCACATAATTTTTGTTGAAATAATTTACTATATTTTAGTTGAAATTATTTATTTCATTTTGAATGAGGCATTATATATATAAGGTGTTGTTGCCCATCTATTATAATAAATTTAAAAATACAAAAACTTGACAAATCCAATAATATATCAAATCCTTTAAATGAAAGGAATATAATAACATTAAAAGAGGAAATTAATATAATTACAAAGAGTAGAGCCATAAGATTGGTTGAATTAAGATTTCAGCCTGTTAGTATTGCGAGTGATGTGCTTATCCTTTCCCACCTAAATCAACTATTTATTTCCTAGATTTGTGCTTGCTTAAAAATTATGATATGAAGGAAGATGATTTTACTTGTCTAATTTTTGATTTTTTGATTTGTGGGCATTTTGAAGATCTAATTTTGGATACCCATTCCTATATTGAATAGAGCTTTCGAGTTTATTGAGTTGGAGAGTAACAGTCTACCAAGCTTAAATTTTACCACTTGAGGTGATTTTATGGCCAATTTTGAGGTTTCCAATCTACTATTCTAATCTAGTATTTCCTTAAGCTGATTGAGATAAAAAATAGCTAACCCTATAATATCTTCATGGGTTTCTTACTGATCATCTTCCTCTACAATCTCTTCTTTTTTCCCTCTTCCCAAAGAGATTCAGGGCCAAAATTATCTTGTGTATTATTATTTTTGGTAAGGCAAGTCTCTGTGATTGATTCTTCAGAGATTGCATCGATAATGTTTTCAACTAGTTCCTCTACATGGAGGTTGGTATTTTTTTTTTAGATTTTGATTCCTCTTGCTTCCAAAGATTTTGATTTTGCTTTGGTGCCCTTTGTTTCTTCTTAGGTTCTTTGAAATATTTCACTATTTTCCCTTGATCTGATTAGATTTTGTTTGAGTAATTTTTAGCAAAGATCTCATGGGTATGACAATATCTATACCTGAAAGGAATGTTTTCATAATCCAAGTATTGAATCCATTCTCTTTTTTCATATTTGAATTTAATTGCTAGGGGCAGGGGCTTGGATAGATCTAGTTTTATACATATTCTTGCATTAAAAACCATGTGCCATGTTTTAGTTGTCTCTGCCATGTAAATAAATTCCCCAAGTTTGTTGACCATGTTTTTGAATATATCTTCAGACCAATATTCTATTGGTAAGAAAAAGTATCAAGTCCTCTACTTTTGCATTAAATCATTCATCACATGGTCTCATGCACATGCTACTAGCTCTACCCATGAACCATGGGCCATTTTTTGAAGTATTCATCCTTCTAATTGGCATATTAAAAATAATTTGGAAAAATCCTTAAAGAATAAGGATTACCCATTTCATAGAATGAATGCTAATTTTTTTTCATAACCAAATTTGTAAATCACTGGGGCTAGGCCAATACCCTAATAATTTGAAACTTAAGGCACACTCTTTAACATGGTTGAATGTGATTTCAAGATCTTTTTTAAATTTTTTACTCACAAGTATCTCCTCTAAATCTTGCATGGTTATAGATTTGTAGTTGACCTTTGGTCTTGTTTTGAGGGTGTTGGTTGCTCACCTTGATATTTTTGTTTTGGATTAATTTTCAATGTCTCCTTTATCTTTCAATTGTCACTGAACTAGCTCAACTCCATAGCCATAGAGAGGGAGGGTTTTGATTCTAAAGCATTCAAAAATATATGCATGAAGAGAGTTCTATATGGACATAAGGACATATTACCCTTTTCATCGACACCTTCAAGAATATGGGTTCATAGCTGTGTAGGGATGCACCCTTGCACACACCTCCTTGGTCAAAATTAGTGCAAAAATATTGGATCACAAGAGCCCCATCTTTATTTATTCAATGTATATTATCTATTTACATTATTTTTTATTAATATCATTTATTTATTTATTTTGAGATTTTTTTATTTAACACATATTGCATTAGCCCCCAAAAATATTTTTTTGGTTGCAATTTATTTATTTTTTTCAATTTAATAATAGTAGGGAAATTTGTCGTTAAATTTTCAAAATGATTTCTCTTTTTCATGTTTCATTTTTTTCCAAATAAAATCACATGCTCACATGCATAAAAAGTTTTTTATAATTAGAATATAATTATTAAAAAAAAAAATAATTAATTATAATTGAACATTTCTTAATTAATGAAAATGAAATTAAATGTATGTATAACTATTACACACCAAGATTACTATAACAATATTTGATGTTTTTTACATTAAAAAAATCTAAATAATTAAACTACTAATTAATTGTATCTATTACAATATTTATAAAATAAAAAAATTTAAAAATACAAAATATAATCCAAAAACTCTAACCACGTACACTCACCTCTAAAATGTAATTCAAAAACTTTAAACATTAATACCTACATTCTAAACCTTAATCTCTATACTCTAAACATTAGTAAATGCTAAACCCAAACCCTAAATCTTATGTTTTTAACTACATGTTTAGAGTGCAATCAATATGGATTTAAAAATTCACAAATAATAAACTATTCAATGGATTGAAAAATTATTTATTTACATATTTTAGGAATGTTTTCCAACCTTCCTCCATGATGATATTAAAAAAGTTTTTTATTTAAAAAAAGAAAATTCTTACAATTTTTTTTTTACCTTAATTTGGTTTTAAAAATTCTAATAGGATAGAGACTAATAGAATCATTTAGATTGATAAAAATGACATTCAAGCATATATCTAAATGTAAAATACTAAAATTGATTACAATGATTTGATAATTGGCATATGCTAAATATAGTAAGTAAAAAAACAAATAAGTTCTTATATTTTTTTGTTGATTGCCTAACTATGAGTGTGTTTTAATAGTATAAAAAAATTGAAGTAGGTCTATGTTTTGTCTGATTTAGGAACTGTGTTTCTATTTGTGTGCTTGGTTTAGTCAGATCACGGTTAGTATTGACTGTCACTACTAATATATAGTGGTCAATAGTGACTTGTGTAGAAAAGAGGGTCTATGAAATTATGGTCATCTTCCTTTGTCTTTGAATGCTCTGTATGTGTGATTTTGAACCTTGATGATGTGCACAACTCCAAAAATCAACCTCCTATACTTTGAAAAATTAAGTATGATTGTGAGGGCTACAAACCTATATAAAATGGTAAAGTGTAATGGTATGTTTGACCCTATTTACCCCCATTTGATAATTGACCACTAGTTACATTTTTTATTCTTCAAGGAAGGAAATCAAGCCACATACAATTCTTCCACCTAATGTGATTGTGCAATTATACTACTTCAGTATAGGAATGCAACTGATAATTTAATTTTAATACTTGACAATGCCTATGGTATGCTTCAAACTTGGATTATGGATGATCCTAGTGAATCATTTATAATTTGGGAAGAATAAGGTAGATTCACTCAATATGTAATAGTGTATAGATGTGTACTACATAAGTGCCAATCATCATATCAAGTGAGGCCTTTATTTGTATATTTATGAGTCTAATTGGGTAATTTATTAGGTCACCAACATACTAGTAAAATGGATTGACCCTAAGGAAGGATTTTATTTTAAAAACTAGTTGTTTATGGGAGAGGATTAGTAACTTAAAGTGCGGGTCAATATCAACTAGTGAAATTGACTTTTTGGATGTTATTGACTTGTGCATAAGAGGACTTAACTAAGGGTTAGGGGATGTATGTATTACATAATATACATATTTGAAATATATAATCATGTCCATATAGGTGTGCAACAGTAGAAGGAAATGATTAAACTCATAAGATTGCATGTAGGTATGAGAGAATGGTGGTTTGGGATCATATTTGTGCATGAAAGTCATGCATGGTAAATATATGTAAATCTTGTAATTTTCAAGTACTTATACAATATTTTAGCATATACAAATGCCCCCATTTTATTATAGTAATAGAATTTATAGATTGAAAGGAAAATGTATACTCGATTGTGTACAAGACACTTTTTCTTTGGTAGTAACCTCTAATTGTTCAAGTAACTCAATAACAAAACCTACAACAAACATGTAGTAATCAATGCCCATATATTGAAATCTAAAATTTTAATTTCATTTATTTAACATTAAAGAACAAGGAAGGAGTACAACTGTGTGTTGGTGAAAACCATATTACATTTACAACTTGTTGGAGATTATGCTTCCTTGTTGAATCATTGGAGAAACATACTTTCTACTGAGAAACTTGGAGATTGGTTCCTCTTATTGAACATGGATAATTTTTTCTTCCTTATTGAAGCACATAAAGAGTTGGGATGATTGTACCCATTTTTTTTAACTATGAAATCTGTTGGGTTGGGAAGACAATTTGCCCCAAACGCTCATAAATGTGGGGAGAAGTAAATAATGTACTAACCCAAATAAATACTACAAAAAGAAAGGGCAACCACATGATGGGTTTTATAAAATTAAAACTGAATCAAATAATGGATTTGGATTGTAGATTCAATTTTATATTTCCAATAAAATGTTTTCAAGTTAACTCCATATAAATAAAATGCATGATTGAAATATACTGAAAAATGTTCATGCCCCCATCATGACCTCATATTTAATTGTATAGTTTCACTTAAGTCACTTAAGTTTAATTAATTCAGAATGAATTTATGATCAAATAACAATGAATAATGTTCATGTCCCTATAATGAACTCAATGTCAATAAGTGTGAAGTGGAATGACATTGATTTATCATTCAACTTATAAAATGTATTATTATGTATGTGCATGAAACAATATAGTTCCTCTTGAATATGTGCCAACCAATATAGAATGGCATGCATCTATATGCTAAATTTAAGAATCTGTATCTCAACTATATGTATATGTGAAAACATATAATTCCTGTTCCTATAAATTATGCACATATGCCCATGCATATGTAACCAAGTGCATATTAATCTATAGTAAAGTTTATGTAAAGTGAGTGCATATGCATTTCATATTCCCCCATAGTTTATATTGATGTGCCAATGTTTGTCATGTGATTGAATCATTTGATATCTAAACCATTTTGAATCTCTAATATATATACTCTAATATAATTTTATGTTTATGGAGGCTTATGTATATATGAAAAACCCAATGTAATGCCCCAATTTTGAGATGAGATATGTATCATGTAAGTTACTCATCTCAAAATAAGAGTTAACTATATCATGTCATATATAAATTATAACATCATGTATAATCATATAAACATGTGGAGAGTATGTCATCATAGAAATTTATATGCCAATCAAGGATGTTGGAGTTATAAAAATTGAGAGGGGTTTGGGGTAAATAAGTGTGAAAAATCTTATTTCAATTCCATATGTCATTCATTAATCAAACAAACAGATCTAGAGATATGGTAATGCATAAAAAATCATTCATATGAGCAAGAAGTAGAAACATAACACATGAGCACAATATATATGTGGGAAAAATTCATGGGGAATAAAAGAAACTGATGAAAATATTTAAATACAGTCCTATAATCAATTAATCAAACTTTTGGTGATGTACCAACCCCACAAGGAGCACCAACCCCTCACTAGTCAAATACCAACTAAATTAGTCCTTTAGCAAGCACAAACTTACAAGAAGGATCCAAACCCATAGGTAAATCAGCACCAACATAGATAACTTGAACATATGATCAAATTTGAACACCTATTTTTCATCCAACTAAAGATGACCTCCTTATTTTTCTCTTCTCACTCTTCTATCTCTCTCAAATACCCTGTTAGGCCTTCTCACTCAACTAGCCCTTCCCTTAGCAAAATTAGGTCAAATAACCTTGATCATCACTTATAAAAACACAATTATATCTTGATGGAATATTTATCACACCTATATGATTATATTTAATCCCTTTACCTAGTTTCCAAAATTCTATATCATTCAAACATATGCTCGATTTTCTAACTTGTCAAATTAAGCCTATTAGACATTTTCTTTATACTTGACTCTTGTTCTTACCCATCTTGGTCAGCCAAGAACATAAAAATAATTGGATAAAATTTTAAATATATAAATAAACAAATTTAATAAGTTAAAAAACAATTACATAGGTCGGTCATTACCTTTAAGGGCTAAAACCACCATTAGGTGTAACAGAGACCTAATGCAATTAGGCCTTCTCTAAACACATGTTTCATTTAGACCTCCTTGGAACACCTTGAGCATAAAAAAATTAATGAAAAACTTAATAAAATATTAATTTATACCCATTATAATATAACCTTATGTACCCAACATCATTTATCTCATTTCACTCTTTGAACCACATAATTAGGTCTACTCGCCATTAATCCTTCTTACTACCAAAAAGTTTGTCTTGTAAATCTTAATAATACACTCAAATTTGACATATAAACATACTAAAAAATCACATGGATAAAATATTAATTCACTAAATTTCAACATAGTGTTCATTATAATTCATCTAATAGGGAAAAAGACCTCAAAATGATCAACTTCATATGCTCACTCAAAACTGCACACAGGCCTTAAGAACCTAGTCAAAAGCCTTTGACTTTTCACACCCTTATCAAAATTTATCATGAATAAAAATATTTTAAAATTAGCCTATGATACCTTATGAATAACTTAACATGAATTTTATTCATCAAATATAAGCAAAAAGACTCAGAAACAACATTCTCACTCATACATAAGAAACTGCTTATAGCACCAAAAACACAGTCAAGAAGATCAAGTCTTAGAAAACCTATGAGAAAATTTTTATTATATTAAAATGGGTTTAAATTAAAATTAATGATAATTATATAATATTTTAAAATATATATTATAAGGTTTAATATCAATATTGGTCTTACAGACTAATCAAAATCTTCACTCCACAGGTTTCACTATGTTAGATAGATCACTTTGAGAACAAATTTTAGCATGATTGTGTGCATAAAAAAAATTATAAATGAATGGGATATGAGGTATAGGTATTTAAAAATGACCCCATACATTGGTGTCCATCCCTAATCCTCTGAAACTAATCCCTAATCTCTTTCTCACTACCACCTAGTTTTCTCACTATCTTGCTCATCAGGCCCTTTTAGTGATAGGCCAACTTCCATGATCGGTTTAGAAAATTTAGGTATTTAAATTTATCATAAAATTACATGGATAAAAATTAAAAATTTCACAAATTATCCTCCATCCATTTTCATGATTTTACTTTGTCAATCCTATCAACATCAAAATTTTGAGAAATAAGGGGTTTTCTATAGATTTTACTCACTCTTATGACAAACCAAAACACCTAGAGAATCCTAGAGGAGTAATTTACATGTTTAAAAAATAAAATGGGTCAAAAAAACCATTATAATCCATAAATAACAAGATATTTCCTATCGGGTAATTATGAGGGTTTTAGGAGGGTTCTGACTGGTTTCCCTTCTTAACAATCATTCATAAAGGATTACCCCTCAAATCCAAAACTAATGCCATGAAATTAAAGATATGACCAATAAATAGTTTAAATTAATTTATTAGGATCTCAAAGGTTTCACATTCTAAAAAGTACAAAAAATTCCTTCTCGGGTCTGCAACACCTCATTCTATGCACACAAAAAACCTTAACAGCAATTTTAATGATTTTTACTTTAGGATATGAACTCAAACTTGGTAAAAACCCTTAAAAATCATCTGAAACATATATCAATGATCTCAAGAGATATATAACCTTGGGAAATGATCTCGACCCCTCATTAGGCCACATTAGGTCACTTTGCACATTAGGCCTTGAATTGCTAGTCATACTTAAACCATGATCATACCTTGAAACCTTTTGTAATATTCTCAAAATTAATTATAATTTAAAATAAAATCATACATTGATCACACACTACAATCCATCAACTCCCAAGTCTCATATTGCTCAACTCATTATGCTACCAAGCCTGTACCTCCTCATTAGGTGCTCTCAAGTACATGGCTTATTAACTCAACATCAAGAACAATAATGATAACTTAGAATGACATCATCAAAACTTTCATGACATAAATGAAAAATTTATGCATACCTTATAACATATTATCAATAATCTCCCCTTTTTCATTGATGAAAACCACTCATTAATGACACCCACTTAACGAAGCTTCTCTTATTAGGATATATCTCCCTAATGGAGATCAACCTCATCCTTTGAAATTAATGACAAATCACTACCTATAACCACAATTAAATATAAAGGAATGAAATATCATATCAAAAAGTTCCCCTTATCTCATTACATACCTTAGACACCTTCTTCTTGACAAACTGATATGATTCCCCTTTGACCTCATAGCTTGTGCAATTCTTTCCTACTCTTTGGAGTTAAAACACCTCCTTATTAGCTTCCTATAAGATTTTTGAATTGATTAGTGACTATTAGGAATAGGAATCATACTTAATTCTTGTCTCAGATGTTCAAAAGTGGCCTTTGGAAGAGGCTTAGTCAAGATATCTTTAATCTGATCCTTGGTAAACATAAATTCAACCTTAATACTTTATTCACTCACCTATTCTTCTAAAAAATGATAATTGATAAGGATGTTATTGGTCATTAAATGCATGATAGGATTATTTTAAAAACTTATGGCACTAGTATTATCACAAAAAAATGAATACGACCATAAAACTCCACCTTGTAGTCTCTCAATGTTTGTCTCATCCACAATAATTGAGTACAACATGAAGTGACTGCAATTTACTCAACCTCACAATTAGATAAAGCCACTGATGGTTGTTTCTTACTTAACCATGAGACTAGGCACTTACCTAAGAAGAAGGCTCCTCTACTAGTGCTCTTTCTATCATCTAAACTCCCAGACTAATCTACATTTGTATAGGCTACTAGATCAATCTTCTTGCTCCTTGGGTACCATAAAACATACTCAAAAGTTCCTTTGAGATACCTAAGTATCATATTTACTAATTGTATATGAATTTACATAATATTTTATTGAAATATTCCCACAATACTTATTAGTTTCATGATGTTAGGTGTAGAGGTAGTAGTATACAAAAAATTCCCAATCATGGATCTATATTTTATGTGATTGACCCTTGAGGATTCATCCTCCTTGCTTAGCTTGCATCCTATAACCATAGGTGTACTTAAAACCTTACAATCTTCCATCTCAAACTTATTTAACATCTCTTTTATATACTTAACCTGTGAAATGAACATACCTTTTTTAGATTGATTGATTTGAATTCCAATAAAGAAGGACAATTCTTCAAGCATAGACATTTCAAATTCTGACTTCATCACCTGTGCAAAAGCCTTGGTCATATTATCATTAATTCCACCAAATATGATATCATCCAAATATACTACCATTATCAATTGATGATCATTTTTAGTTTTGATATACAGGTTACTATTTGAAATTCCTCTCTTAAAACATTGGTCCAAAAGGTACTTGTCTAGTCTAACATACTAAGCTCTAGGGGATTGTTTTAGACCATAAAGGGACTTATTTAACCTAGATATATAGTCTTGATTATCAATCAATAGGAAAAATTTATGTTGTTAAATGTATTCTTCTTCTAAGTTCCCATTTAAGAAAGCTGTCTTAACATCCATTTGGTATATCTTGAAGCCTTTAAAACTTGCATAGGCAATAAACATCCTAATGGCCTCTAACCTTGATACAAGAGCAAAGGTTTCCTCAAAGTCCACTCCTTATACTTGAGAATATCCTTTTCACACAAGTCTTGCCTTGTTTCTAGTGACCTCTCCATTCTCATTCAACTTGTTCCTAAATTACCCATTTTGTACCAATGATGTTTTTGTCTTTAGGCCTAGGTACTAACTCCCAAGTTTCATTATTTTTAATTCAATTTAACTCATTAATTGAATATAACCAAAATTTATCTTCACTTTCTTCTACATAGTTTTTGGGTTAAAATTTTGAAATTAAGGCAATAATTTCTTGATTAACATCACTCACAATTCTTCTCCTTGTTTGTATACCTGCACTTTTATTTCTAATGATCTGAGATTTAGGATGATCCTTTTGAGTCTATCTAGAAGGACCTTTTAATTCCTTTCTTTCCTAAATTTCTTCTTCATCCTCATCTATCTCTATTTCTCCTTCATCATTATTTGATAGAGAATATGATTTCTTTGTCTCATCAACCTTCACATTTGTGCTCTCCACTATATTTTGTAACCTCTTGTTATAACATCTATAGGCAACACTTACTGATGAATATCATAAGAAAATGCATTCATCATAACTCGAGTCAAACTTGCATAAGTACTCATCATCTCTCTTGATATCAAATTTACTCCCAAAGACCTTAAAATGTTCAACATTTATAGGTCTGCTATTCCATAATTCATATAGTCTTATCACCATTGATCCTAATCTGACCTCTATTCAAATTGTAAACTATAGTACTCACAACTTCTCTTTAGTAGCCATCAGATAAATTAGAATCATTCAACATGGTCTTCTCCATTTCTTGAACTATTCTATTATTTATTTTAACCACCCTATTTTTTTGAGGTGTTCTAGCAACTGAGAACTATATTCTAATTCCATTTACCTCGCAAAAACCATCAAACTCATTTGAATAAAAATCTCCTCTTTTGTCAGACCTCAGACACTTGATCTTCACATTCATCTTATTTTCAACCAAATCTTTGAAGGTTTTGAACTTTCCTAGAGATTCTAACTTCTCCTTCAATAATTTTACCCAAGTCATTCTTGTGAATTCATTCTAAAGAAACATGAAGTAACTATCACCTTAAATAATTTGAATCTTTGTAGGACCACATATATCAGTATGAATTAATTCTAAAGGTCTAGTAGTAGAATATTCTTTAGACTTGAATCTCATCCTTGTCTGATTACCATGTTGACATGCCTTTTAAAGATCATCTGTAGGTTTAGATATTTTGGGCATATTCTTCACATATCCCCTGGAGATGATCTTGACTAGATTTTCAAAGTTCATATGACCTAACCTCCTATGCCATATATAAATTTCATCTACCTTGCTCATGAAGAACTTCTCTTTTGTGATTTCATTTAACACATAAAGATTTTTCTTAGTTCTCTTGGCTTTGGTAATCAACCTTCCTATTTTTGATCTCTTTATCTCACATCCTTTGTCATGAAATGTTAGGCTATGTTCTTGAGTGCACATTTGACTTACAGTCAGTTCAATCCATCTACATATAGAACATTTTCTATCTTGGTCTTCTCATTGTCCAAGCTCAAAACACCTTTGCCAACTATATTAGTAGATGTGTTATCTCCAAACCTTATTGAACCTATGGCATTCTTCTTCAAAGTGATGAATTTTATTTTTTATCTTCTCATGTGGCTTGAATAAACACTATCTATGTACCAATTCAAATATTCATTCTGAGTATGAAAATTAGTTTGGGTTATCATAGATTCTTCTCCTCTAAATTCTTATTTCTCTTTCAATTTACCCATAGGGTCTACTTTCTTGACCCATTCTTTAGTATCATGACTCCATATCTTCTCAACATGATTGGTTTTACTTATAGATCTTGTTTTAAATTATCTTTTAATGTGTCCTTTTTGTTTGAAATTATAACATGGGATTCTACTTTTCCATTTATAATTAACAAATCTATGTCCAAATTTAACACGAGAAAAAATAACCAATGAAAGAATCCACATAATGTTATTGTTTAACCTTATTTTTATTTTGATGATCATAGGATGACACACAAATGCCTTTGATATCCTTTGAATAAGCAAAAACCTTCTTGGCTTGTTGATGATTGACTTCAAACTTGATTACTTCTCCATAGGTCTTGATTCTACCAACTTCATCAGTTCTTGATTGATCAATGTCTTTTGGAAATTGAATATTCTTGAAATCCTTTTTTTATTATCTAAAACTAAGACCTATAATATCATAAAAGGATATTTGAATATACAAAATATTTTTAAGCTTTCCAATACTCTCCTCAAACTTCTGATAAGTCCTAATCTTAATTGCATCTTTCTCAACTTGTGCCTCTAAAGTGTTTAATTTAATTTAAATATGGGTGAATTATTCCATGTGATTCTAATATTTTTAAAAACCTTAAAAATATATTTTAATGATTGTGGATATATCCTCACTTCAATCATAGAAAACACTTTCATAATCAAAATCCATACCTATGCTCCAAAGATATCCCTTAGATTGCTAAGTCTGCATAAGGGACCAGGTTATGATACCAATTATTGGATGTATAACCACTGAAGGGGTGCATGTTAATCAATGTGAAAAATATTATTTAAAATCCATATATCATTAATTAATCAAACAAATATATTTAGAGATGTGGTAATGCATAAACAATCATTCTTATGAGTAAGAAGTGGAAACATAACACATGAACACAAGATCTATGTGGGAAACCCTCATGAAGAATAAAACCCACTGATGCAAATATTTTACTGTAGTCATATAATCAATGAATCAAAATTTTAGTGAGGCACCAAACCCACAAGCAACACCAACCCCTCAATAGTCAAGCCCCAACTCAAGTAGTCCTTTAACAAGCACCAAATTGCAAGGAGGCTCTAAACCCATAGGTAAATTAGCACAAAATAAAATACATTGAAACTATAATCACATTTGAACACCTATTTCTCACCCAAATTAATATTACCTCCTTCATTTTCTCTTCTCACTCATCTATCTCTCTCAAATATCTTGTTAAGACTTCTTGCTCAACTAACCCTTCCCTTGGCAGAATTAGGTCAAATGACCTTGCTCATCATATATATATATATATATATATATATATATATATATATATATTCATGGAATATTAAAAAAACCTATATGATGATATTAAATCCCTTTACCTAATTTTAAAAACTCTATATCATTTACTCATATGCTCAATTTTCTAACTTGTCAAATTAGGCCTGTTAGACCTTTTCTTTATACTGGTCTCTTGCTCTTACCCATATCAGCTAGCCAAAAAACTAAAAATAATTGAATAAACTTTAGAATAGATAAATATAAATGTTTAATAAGTGTAAAAACCATTACATAGGTTGGTCATTACCCTTAAGGTCCAAAACCACCATTAGGCCTAATAGAGACCTAAGCATTTAGGCCTTCTCTAAGCACACATTTCACTTAGGTATACTTGAAACAACTTGAGAATATAAAAATTGATGAAAAAATTAATAAATGATTCAATTAAACCAATTATAATCTCAAATTATGTAACAAAACCATTTATATTATTTCACTCTTTGAGCCACACAATTAGGTCTGCTCGCCATTAGGCCTTCTTACTGCCAGAAAGTCTGTCTTACAAATATGAATCATACACTCAAATTTTACAAATAAAAATAATAATAAATAATATGGATATAATATTAATTAACTTAGGTTCAACATAATTTTAATTATAATTCATAAAATAGGAAAAAATATCTCTAACTGATCAACTTCATATGCTCACTCAGAACTGCACACAGGCCTTAAGAACCTAGTCAAAAGACTTTGAATTTTCACACCCTCATAGAAAATTATCATGCATAAAAATATGTTAAAATTAAAATATGAGACCTCATTAATAACTTAATGTTCATTTTATTCATCAAATCTAATAAAAAATACCTAGGAACAACATTCTCACTCATACACAAGAAACTGCTTATAGCACCAAAAACACAGTCAAGAAGATCAAGTATTACAACACGTATGAGAGAAATTTTATGATATTAAAATGGGTTTAAATTAAACTTAATAATTATTATATCATATTTTAAAATATATATTACAAGGTTTAATGTCAATATTGGTCTTATAGACCAATCTCACATCTTCACTCTACACGTACTTCATTGTGTTAGACAAATCACTTTGAGAACAAATTTTAGCATGTTTGTGTGCATAAAAAAACTTATAATTTTTTTTAATATGATGTATAGTTATTTAAAAATTACCCCATACATTTGGATCCATCCTTAATCCTCTAAACCTATCCCTAATCTCTTTCTCACTACTGAGTTTTCTCACTGTCTTGCTCATTAGGCCCTTTTAGTGATAGGCCAACTTCCATGACTGGTTTAATAAATATTAGGTATGAAAAATTTATCATAAAATTACATGTTCAAAAAATATATTTCTCACACATAAATCCTCCATCTATTTTCATACTTTGACTTGGTCAACCTTATCTGTTACATCAAAATTGTGAGAAATAAAGGGTTTATAGCTTCTACTCACTCTTATAACAAACAAAAACCACCTAAAGAAACCTATTTTAGTCCTTTACATTTTAAGACATTAAAATATGTCAAAAAAAACCATTATGATCCATAACTAAAAAGATCTTTCCTTTCGGGTCATTATGAGGGTTTTAGGAGGGTTTTGATTGGTTTCCCTTAGTAATATTTCATAAAGAATTGCCCCTAAAATCCAAAAATAATGATATGAAATTAAATATAGTAACCTTACCTAACTTATATGAACTCCTCAAGATCTCATGTAAAGTTTTCACATGCTAATGAGCATAGGAAATTCCTTTTCAGGTCTACAACACTCCATTCTGTGCACATATAAAACCTTAACACCAATTTTCATGATTTACCCTTTAAGATATGACCTAAAACTTGGTAAACACACTTAAAAAAATATCAAACCTATGTAAATTCTCTAAATAACTTTGGCACCTTAGTAAATGATCTGGATCCCTCATTAGGCCACATTAGGTCCCTTTGCACATTAGGCCTTGAACTTTAGTCATACTTAGACCATGATTTATACCTCAAAACCTCATGTACTATTTTCAAAACCTAATTATCATGTAAAATTACCTCATCAATTTCTCACACATTTCCACCCATTAACTCCCAATTCTCATACTGCTCAACTCATTATACTACCAAGCCTATGCCTCTTCACTAGGTTTTCTCAAGTACATGGCTTATGAACTCAACATCAAGAACAAAAATGACAACTTATAATGACATAAATTACAATTTAATGACATAAATGAAAACTTTATTCATACCTTATAACACATTCTAAATAAAGGAATGTATGTAACATATATTGTCATGTTTGGATTGATGTATCAATGGAACACATAATAGGAATTTTCACTGAAAAGATAATTGAATAAGAATACTTAGTAAAAGTGAATGATATGGATCATAGTACCACGTAATGTTAGGAAGATCACCAATATAAATAGTTAGTGTCACACATAATGCCAAGGGATTACAAGGGACATGAATATGTCTCAACAAATAAGGCTAATGGCCACACACAAGGGACTTAAATATGTCATAAATAAGGGACATATATATGTTTCATCAATCAAGGCCAAGGGATGCACATAATAGAAAAATAAAAACTAGCCTATCATGTAATAGAGTAATAACATTAATGAAATATAGAAAAACTAAATATTATTCTACACCATCCATATTTATTAATGTCACATCCTAGTAAAATAACATATCCATGTAACATTATATAATATATGAGTAACTAAAAGTGTAAAAAATTTAGATAGCTTAACATGGTAGAAGGTTATAACCTGTAATAGTGAAACATGTGAAATAAGATGCCTTCAATATTTGCATGGCCACCAGGTAGAGGAAGTTCAAACATTGATATGTCAAAGTGTAACCTGCATGTCTTACATCCCAATCATATACTATGAAATGCATGTGTGTATAAAAATAGAATGCAATCTACTTGTATATAATAAAATTTT
>JARHVA010000024.1:4540000-4547500 GCA_037957365.1 Torreya grandis
TCTGCCCTTTAATTTTTTACATGCCTTACAAATGAAAGAATCACATTCAACATATCATTACACCTAAATTATTATATTATAGTCTAACCTTGATATTATGATTACCCTGATGAACTGTAGCCCATAATATGCTTAAAACCTAATATATATCCTTCACTATCAATTACAAAACTTTAGTAATTTTCTATCTTCATGGACATTTGCGTTAATACTTGGACACTAGCATCAACACTAGTGTCCCTAATACAACACAGGTGTCAATACCTTATAAAAACTCAAATTTGAAAATATTTTGATATGTACGAGTCAGCCTATTCTTTTTCCCTTAATCCTTCCATGAGAAACATTTCAAAAGGTTTGGTATAAATACAAGTTAAATCCCACTCATTATTTAGATAACGTGCACCTTTCAAGCTTACACTACACTATTTAAAATCAATTACAAAAAAAATAAAATATTATAGGATTAGTGCTATTGTAGTTATATATCATTAAAATAACAACCCATGAGTAGTATTTTCCATTTTACAAGCTAGATCACTATGTGCACTCACATATAACATATTACACCATTTTAACACACATGCCCACATAAGGGGGAGAATTACGTCAGTCTAAGGCCATATTTAGATTATATAGATATGTTGACAACACTCAATAATAGAGGGGTATTTGAGGTCAGCTCAAATTTAGTTGAACCCACTAACCCTTGTTTTTCAAGGTGGAATGCCCAAATTGGAGGGTCTAAGATTTTTATAAAAATACTAATATCAATAACTTGTGCATATGATCCTAATACATAATTTGAAAGATAATGATCAACCCTAATAGTCACAGATGGAAGTTTTAGAAAAGAGTCAATATTCCATACAATCCACTAGTGGTAGAATCAAGACACTAACACCTTTTTTAGTTCACATATTTTGGATATTTTATTTCTAATAATTTTTAAATATAAAAGAGTTAATATTCCAAAAATATCTTTAATACTAGATTGACATAAATCAAATATACAAAATCTAATGATGGTATCTAGATCTTCAGATGGTCCACTTTTGCACATGCACTACTCAAATCTATCTGCGCATTATTGTATAAGCTAAGCATAATTTCTCATTCATATTTTTATTATCATAACATTAAATGTTGTACTTTTCATATTTTTCATATGATTAGATTCAATATATCTCATCATAATATCATTAGAATATAAATTCATTTAATTTGAATGCATTTTAAAGTATCTTACTCCTTGGTTGATTAGGCTATTCTCTTTCATGTTAATCCTTACTTATAAAATAGATTAAACATTTGATGAACCTAAATTTTGATTCTTCTCATAAAAATACTAGATTGTCCTAGGGTTTTCAACCTTATAAGGTTTCTACTTGTTCTATTTATTCATTTTTTTTCTATCATTTGTACACAACCTAGATGTAGTCCTAGAATAAGTGGAGTTCCTATTGAACATTTAAAACTTACCCTTCAACCACTTAAAATGTCTCAAGCTAATACCATGCCAATTTTTTTAATAATGAGAGTGCCAATAATGATAATGAGAAAATACTAAAAAAAATATTATAAAGGATGAACCTAATCATGATGATAATGAAACACATGAAATTAATGAACATGAAGAAGTAGATCAAGAGCAAGTTATATCTATTGTATTGTTTCAAGAGCATATTCATGAAAATATTAAAGATATTCAAAATATAATTAATATTATATTAGAAAATAACAAAGATACTTGATAATAATATTGGGGATACTGGATATGATTATCACACATCAATTCTAATCTCCCTCCCATTGAGCACAACATTTAATCCTACATCTAGTGGGGCCACAAGATATGTTTTTAAACCATTGTTAGATTAAAAAACTATCTATACATCCTCCATGGGAAGAATTAATACTTAAACTTGATTACCACTTTCAATTCATAAATTAACACAAGTGGTGTTTTCATCCCCTTCGATGACTCTTAAAATTTCAAATCTCAATCCTAATGGGTATACTATGCAAACTTTTCTCAAAGTTATTCAAGCTTTGGAAGTTAAGGATATCAACATTGAGAAAAAATGCTTTGAAATTAAATCATGCTATTGATTCAAATGATGTTTTACATAACCCTTTTGAACCTGACATATATTTGCATCCTTTGACAACTAGTTTTTTAGCACCTAAGTTCACACTATTATGGGAAGTTTGATCCTGAGAAGCATCTTTAATATTTCCATGCAACATCCCTTGATTATGATTCCAACGATAAAATTTTGACCTAATTATTTTGAATAAGTCTAAAGGACTATGATATAAGATGGTTATATGATATATAATACAATCATTAATAGTATTCAAACCTATAACAAATCAAATTTTAGCACATTTTCAATCAAAATCATTGAAAATAGGTCATATACACAAATTATATAAAGATCAAACAAGGAACCAACAAATCTATTAATTAATATTTCTTGAATTATAAGATAATTGTGGTCAAAATGACAAATCCAATAGAAGATAAAGAGATTTCAGATACATTTAAGCAAGATTTTCTTGCTCCCTTACATGAATTTATCATTTTAAATAAGTTCAAATCTTTTGATGACTTATGCCATATTGTTCGAGATAGAGAAATGAAACTTATTTTATTGAAAAAGCTTAAGTATGTAACAAACACAACAACTACATCAACTACCAAATTTCATATCAAATTGAGATATAAGGTAAAACCTACTGAGGCTAAAAAGGAAGAAACTAAAATGGTTAATATGATGTTATAATGACCTAATTGGCTCATCTTATCCAATGCACTTAAGAGGAAATTTACATGATTACCTAAATATC
The DNA here is from genome assembly GCA_037957365.1 of Torreya grandis. NCBI lineage: Eukaryota > Viridiplantae > Streptophyta > Pinopsida > Cupressales > Taxaceae > Torreya > Torreya grandis. The sequence goes on from JARHVA010000024.1 coordinate 4,542,854, forward strand.
TAGCTTCAATCCTTTTAAAACTATTGGAGTGTAATCTCATATCTCTCCCTCTTCCTATGGTGGTTGATATGAGTTGACCTATACCAAAAAGATATGATGTAAATGCTTATTGTGACTACCACCAATTTTCTATGTATTCCATAAATAAATGTGTCAAATTGAAGTACAATATACAAGAACTTATTGATAGTGACCAACTCAAATTTGAGGATTCTCAAAAAGATTCAGAATCACAACCTAATGATCATGAAAATCAAAATACATTAAAAAATCTATTATAAGATCACTCTAAGAAAACATTGAAAGTGCAAATGGCATATCATGCACATCTTCCTCCACTCAATTATGGGTACCCATTAGATGGAATTATTGGTACACTTACACATAAGATAACTCCTATGGTTCAAAGGAATCCCATTTCATTTGATAATAATTAGATTGTGGATAATGACTTAGATCTTCATTATTTATTTATCAGAGTATATATTGATCATTAGCCTATACATAATTTTATTGTTGATAATGGTTATATTGAGAATGTATGTACCATGAAATTAATCACACAATTAGGATACACACAAAATTATTTATTCCCTTTGATTAAGATGGTCAAATAATTAGATGGGAAGACATAATTTTTTTAGTGAGATCGATTTACCTCTACAAGTTGGGGTTACACATATGACCACAACATTTTTAGTTATACAACATACATAAGTTTTTGATATGTTATTACAATGACCTTGGATTCATAATCTCTATGTGATAACTTCCACAATGTATGATTTTATTAAATATATTCATATGAATAGGGTAATTATAATTTTAGGGATTCAATATGAATATCCATTACAATAGATAACATTTGTTCCACAATAGTTAATACAATATACCAAAGTAAATTATGAGTGAAAGGGTAAGCAAAAGGAAATACCATTTTCTATGTGACTAATAATTGAGATGATATTACATGAAGGATATACAATGGCTTTTAAGAGGTCCTCATTTACACCTCCATGACCTAGTTAGTTATTGAAAATAGAGCACCATGTTATAGAGAGGGTAAAAATACCCAAAATTACACCAAGTAAATCATAGAGCACTAAACAATGGGTTCCAAAAATTAATACAAATTTTATACTAATTTATGACTAAAAATCCATATGCAACATACACAGCGTATTAAAGATTCTCCAAATCCAAATTTGGAACATATACATGATCCTTGATAGCACGACCAAATATATTATACCATATTTAGAATATAGAGCACCCTATGATCATCCCTTAAATTAGATCATTGGCTATCATTCTATTTACAAATTGTTTTTACGAAAATTCAAAAAAATAAAATATTTAAGAAAATAAAAAACATTCAAATAGAGAAAAAATACAAACATATTTTACATTTCACATATTTACTAGATTTTGCATATGTTGTTTACTTTATGTTAGTAGATAACATATCATTATATACACACATGTTCATAAGTACTTGAGTGTGATATGGGTATATGTTAGATCCATAATACATAAACATGCATATGTTAGACCTTTCCTCTTTCCACATGACACTCTAGTATGTTGTGGGCACTTTGATTCTATATTGATCACAATTGACATAGGTTATATAATTTTATGATCATTATACATTATCATGTTAAGCTTATCTAATAACTCTTATACATGCCTATAATCATGATACTATCTTAAAAAGTGTACTTGATATGTTATTTTAAAAGACATTTTGATAATGCAGGGATCAGTATGACATGCTTATGCTATTTGATTATATTACACTTCATATTTTACTATGGCTTACTTGAATGTACTTCTCATTTGCTTCATGGTCTTAATTTATGAACATTTGAACACATTCTTTACTTATTGGTGACAGTTCCCTAAGTGATATTTTATTTTGTGTGTGGAAATTTGAACATGTCATCCCATTGAGTATGCATGACTTTTGAACATACCCCTTGTTTACGGTCTCCATAGACCCTTCTTTGCATGACATTGATTACTCTTTTGTGTTTACTTGATTTTTTGATAAGATTGTTATTTATAGACATTTACATGATCCATATCATACATCTTAGGGATTATTACATATTCATATTGTGATGTTCATTGATACACCTCCTTACACATGATACCAATATATGATTCTTTTATACATGATTCATACAGATAAAACATAGTTATTTTATCCTTTTGAGATAAGGTGACTATCACCTTTCATTCCCCTCACCTCAAATAGAGGGGTATATTAGTGGGAGTATGTCATAGAGACATTAATACACATACATATAGTTGTAATAATTGGAAGAATTTGATACAATTTACATAATTTAGATATACACTTGGGACATAACCTTATACATTTGGCAAGAATTTGGGATAAAGTTTTTTAGATTTATGACACATATTATACATAGTTTATAGAGTAGAGGTTAAAATTTGATAGATAATTCAACTTGAAACACATTTGAGGTGCATATGCTATGTAAATGCACTAAATTACATATACACTATTCATGCACCGACCTTACCAAGATGCATCATTTGATATTTTATCTACTATAGCAGTTGGCTCCTTTGATTAGTGAAATTAAGATTCAACACTCTCAATGGAATTGTCACTAATTATATTTATGGTGGGTTGATATGACTACACTATTTGACTCAAGAATATCAGATAGATTATGTTTATGCTTGAGTTGTGTGATTATGATTTAGTGCTATCATTGAAATTAACACAACTCAACCTCATACTAAATTTGGGGCATAATCACACTCCACTTCTCCTCTTCACATTTCCAAGGTTCATTTGTGAACCTATTTCCAATGCTTAATATATGAAGAATCATTACCAAATTAAACTATCAAGGGGAAACATGGTTGCATCGACACACAAGTGTACTCCTTCATTGCTCTCTTTTCTTTCAAGAAATTTAAATTATGAAATTTCAAACTATATGCACTAATTAAACTTGAAACATGATATTATTTAAAGTTCATACACATGAAATAATTTAAAACAAGTCTCAAGTCAAAGCAAGGTGTGTTGTACACACCATGGTATATAATTATTTCATTTAACCTAGTAATTTCATCTTTATGCATTACTAGATTATGGGGGCTAGGGGAGATGTAGATACTCAAATTTGGATTTATATGTTAAATTATTATTATACACTTATAATATATTAGTCATGTCTCTACGCATCAATTTATAACCTGCCTTATATCTAAAAGGCTCACATTCACCATCTCACTATGCCTAAATTCTTATCTTATAGTCTAACCCTGATATTATGATTACCTAGATCACCTATAGCTCACATTACACTTAAAATCTGATATATCCTTCACTATTAGTTATATAATACCAATAAATTTCTATCTTAATGGACACTTGCATTAAGACTTGGATGTTAGCATCCATGCTAGTGTTTGTACCTTGACAACACTCAATTTTGAAAATAATTTGATATGTATGGGTCAACCTATTTGTTTCATTTAAACCTTACAAGATAAAAATTTATAAATGTGTGGTGTAAATACAATTTAAATCCCACTCTTTCCTAAAATAGTAAGCACCTCTTAAGCTTACACTACACTAATAAAAATCAATTGCACAACTAAGATATTCTACCCTATTGTTTCATATTTATAAATTAGTCATAGAAATAATCTTATTGCAGGTTTGAAGCATAAAATTAATAATCACGATCTCTATTTTAAAATTTATGAGATAAATCACTATATGCATTCACATATAGCATATTAAACCATTTTTCACACTTAATCCCACATAAGGAAAAAATTACATGATTCTGAGGCCCTCTTTAAAGTATATGGCTATGTAGGTAGTGCTCATTGACATAGGGGTATTTTAGGTCAGCTCAACTTCACTTGCACTCACTAACCCTTATTTTTACAAGGTGGCATGACTTAATTGGATTATATATAGTTTTGATCAAAATATTGATATCAAGAACTTGTGTGCATGATTCAAATAGAGAATCTGAAAGGTGATAATCAATCCTAATAGGCACAATTGAAATTTTTAGAAAAGATTCATTATTCCTTATAAGACACTAATGGTATAATCATGACACTAGAATCAATGTTAGTATTCCCAAGGTGACATAAGTGTTTAAGCTGACAAAAATTAAATATGTATAATTTGATCATAGGATCCATATATTTAGACAATCCACTTCTACACTTGCACTACTTAGATCTTCCTATGCATCATTGTATAAGCTAAATATAATTTCTCCTTTGTATTGATATTATCAAAATATTAAATGTTGTAATTTACTTATTTGAGATATGATTAGATTTAGTATATCTCATAATAATATAAATTCATTTAATTACATTTTGGTTAGTAGCTTACTCCTTGGTTGTCTAGTCTACTCTCTTTTATATCAATCTTTATTTCCAAAAAGGGTCAAACACTATCACAATTGGTACACATTATGCCTTGACACATGTTATATATTTTTTGGATCCTTCATTTTATTATATCATCAAACCAATTCCCTTTGGCCTTACCTAGATAAATCCCAAATATTTCAATAATACAAAAAAAATAAAAAAATCAAGAAAATAAAGAAACTTTCAAAATATTCAAAA